>JAREIK010002602.1:853711-933711 GCA_029783825.1 Sapria himalayana | reverse complement strand
ATATATATGCATAAAATTACTTTAATTACGTTATCTGAACCAATGGTGGAGAAAAATCAGTTGGATAAATATAAAAAAAGTTTTGGCTTTGAACATGGGTATTCTAATAATAATGGTAAGATTTGGTTAATGTGGAAAAATAATTTAAACATAAAAATCCTAAATGAAATAGATCAGTTAATAAACTTTAGCTTAAATCAAGAGGAAAAAGAAATAATAACCGTAGTATATTCTAAATATAAAAAAGATGAAAGGAGAGAATTATGAAAGGAAATGGGGAGGATAGCCACTGAAAATAAACTATGGATAATAGGGGGTGATTTTAATGTAGTAAGAAACAGCAAGGAAAAGAAAGGGGGGAGACCTCTAAATTTGAGAGCATCTACTCATTTTAATGAAACTATAAATAAAACAAATTTGATGGAAGCTAACTTCCTAGGGTCAAAATTTACATGGTGTAATAACTGGATACATAAAGGAACAATATGGGCAATGTTAGACAGAGTTCTATTTAATCTTAAATGGATAGAAAAATTTGGTGCCACCCAGATAAAGCACCTAAATAGAACTTTTTCAGATCATAGCCCTATTTTAATCACAGTTAAAAACACATCAATTATAAGGGGATCGGTTAAATTTCAAATCTCTTGGTTTTTACACCATAGCTTTTTGGATATAGTTAAGAATCCTGGAACAAAGAAGCAACAGAAAGCCCCATTCAGGTGTTGAACACCAAGCTAAAAAGATTAAAATTTGGGTTAAAAAAATGGAACAAAGAGATATTTGGAGATATAAATAGAAATATAAAAGTAGCAGAAAACTTAGTAACAGAAAGAGAATTAGAATTTGAATCGATACAGAATGATAAATCCATAAGCACTTTGAGCAAGACACAAGCGGAACTAAAATTAAAACTTTTAATGGAAGAGGTATTTTGGAAGCAAAAATCAAAAATAAAATGGCTAAAAGAAGGATATAAAAATACAAAATATTTTCAAAAAATAACAAAAATGAAAAATCAAAATAAGAAAATAAGTGGCATAAAGAATGATAAAGAAGAATGGGTTGAACAAGAAATAGATATTCAAAATTACTTCACAAAGCTATTTAAAAAACATTTATGCGGGGAAAGTGAACATAGAGAGACACACTTATACAAAATATAGAAAATAGGATTTCTTCGAAGATAACAATATGTTAATAAAATTTCTTGAAGAAGAAGAATTAAGAATAGTAGTTTTTAGCATGAACAAGGATAGTGCAGCAGACCCAGATGGATGGAATAATCAATTCTATCAAGAATGCTGGAATATAATAAAAGAAGATCTTATGAAATCTATTCAATACATATTTTGTGGCGCAGAAATAGGAACGAATTGAGGAGGTTTTCATATAGTACTCATCCCAAAAATAGAAAATCCACAGACGGGGCGGGACTTTAGACCAATTAGATTTTGCAATTCTATTTACAAAATTTTAGCAAAAATCCTACAAAATAGATTTGCAAATGTCTTGCCAAAGATTATCTCAAAAGAACAAATATAGTTTATGAAAGATAGATTAATAATGAAAAATATATGTCTGGCCAAAGAAATGGTCAGAGAGATAGGAACTAAAACAAGAGGACACAATGTAATGATAAAACTTGATTTATCTAAATCATTTGATAGAGTAGAATGGGATATTCTCTATTTTACTATGCGAAAGATGGGCTTTGTAGAAGCCTGGGTAGACTTAGTATACAACTGCATCTCGAACACTTGGGTTAGAATAATAACAAATGGGAAATTAGGAGAGGAATTAAAACTGGTGAGAGGATTAAGACAAGGAAATCCATTATCTCCTTCATTATTCAATATTTATCAGGAATTGTTAATAGTAAATCATAAATATAAAATGAAGGATGCCTTGATATGTTCATTTAAACAACCAAGAAACATGTCATTAGTAAGTTTTCTAGCATATATAGATGATGTCATGATCTCCACCAATGGGAAGGGAAGTTCATTACATAATCTGATGAATCTATTAAAATGCATAGAAGAAGAAACTGGGCAGAAGCTAAATAAAAGAAAATGTCAATATATGATAGCTTTGAAGGCTCGAGAAACATTAACACATAGAATAAAAAATATAACAGGTTTCTCCCAGAAAAAAGGAGAAATAATGTATCTGGGATGCCCAGTTTATGAAGGTAAATTGAAGATAGAATATTTAGACTTTATAATAGAAAAACTAAATAAGAAAATATCGGGCTAGAAGGAGGAATTGCTAAATATGGGAGGGAGGATAACTTTAATATCACATGTTCTACAAAGTTTGTTAATTCATAACATAATGATTATTCAACCACCAAAAAAGTTCATTAATAGAATAGAAACATTACTAGCTAATTTCTTGTGGGGGAAAAAGATGGTAAATATAAAATGCATTGGAAAAAATGGAAGGATCTTTGTTTCCCCACTCAGGAAGATGGGTTAGGATTTGTCAACCTTAGCGACTTGGCTAAGGCATGGGCAAGAAAGAGAAGGTGGAGGTTAAAAGAGAATATAACTTTATGGTCAGAATTTATGCGAGCAAAGTATTACATAAACAACGACACCAATAGGATAAAGAACAAAAGCAAAAGATCGCAGGTGTGGGAGCAAATGTTAAAATAAAAACAAATAGTTGAAAAATATTCTAAATATACTAGAAAAGGATGGAGATGGTTGCTAAACTCAGAAGGAACTTTTTCCTTAAAATCTATTAAAAATGAAATAAGAGAAAAGAAAGAAGAGCAAACTCTATTTAAATGGGCATGGGATAATGATAATCCTCAAAAAATTAAAACTTTTATCTGGAAAGTGCTTTCAAATATTATGCCAATAGACATTAATTTAAAAAAGAAATGCATTCAATTAGCATCTATATGCAATTGCTGTTTAAATGAAGCTGAATCTATCGATCATCTGCTTTCACAAGGAAGGGTTGCAGTAGAAATATGGAGGAGAATAGGAGCAGAAATGCATATTAGTAAATTTTTTTGGAGATTGAATAATCATTAAGTTATGCATTAAAGAGCTATGTAGAACATGTGTTATTAAATGATATCCTCCCCCCCCCCCCCCCCCCCCCCCTCCTTTTCAATTTTTCTATTTAAAATTCTAAATATTCTATCTTTAATCTACCCTCATATACTGGACAACCCAAATAAATTATTTCTCCTTTTTTATGTGAGAAACCTGTTATATTTTTAATTCTAAGATTTAGTGTTTCAAGAGATTTTGAGGCTATCATATATTGACATTTTCGTTTATTTAGTTTCTATCCTGTTTCTTCCTCCATACATTTCAAAAAATCCATCAGATTATGTAGCGATCTACTCCCTCCATTGGTAAGATCACTACATCATCTGCATATGCTAAACAGCTCACTAATGGAGTATTCTTAGGTTGTTTAAATGTTCCTATTCTACCCTCTTTCATTTTGTTTTTAAGATTTACTATTAACAATTCTAAGTAAATATTGAATAGTGAAGGAGATAGAGGATCTCCTTGTCTTACTCCTCTTAATGGTTTTAATTCTTCACCTAATTTTCCATTTATTATAATTTTAACCCATGTGTTTGAAATGCATCTATATATTAAATCTATCCAAGCTTCCGAAAAGCTCATTTTACACATAGTGAAACAGAGAATGTTCCACTCCACTCTATCGAATGCCTTAGATAAATCTAATTTTATCATTACATTATGTCCTCTAGTTTTAGTTCCTATTTCTTTAATCATTTCTTTAGCCAAGCATATGTTTTCCATTATCAATCTATTTTTCATAAAACCAGTTTGTTCTATTGAAATAATTTTTGGTAAAACATTTGCCAACCTATTTTGTAGGATTTTAGCCAATATTTTATAAATAGAATTGCAGAGACTAATTGGTCTAAAATCTTCCCCCTTATGGGGGTTATCCATCTTTGGAATGAGGACTATATGGAAACAACCCCAATTCCTTCCTATTTCAACCCTGCAGAAAATACAATAAATGGCTTTCATTAAATCTTCTTTTATTATATTCCAGCATCCCTGAAAAAAATAATTATTCCATCCATCTTGACTTGCTGCACTATCTTTATTCATACTAAATACAATTGTTTTAATCTCATCTTCTTCAGGGAATTTGGTTAGCATATTATTATCTTCTAAAGTAATTTTATTTTCTATTCTTTGTAAAAGAGTATTTCCTTTAAGACTACTTTCCCCACATAGCTATTTTTCGAAGAGATTCGCAAAGTATTTTTGTATATCCATTTCTTTTTCCACTCATTGTTCTTTATCATTTTTTATCCCTTTTATTCTTTGTTTTAGATTTTTTATTTTTCACAACTCTTTGAAAAAATTGTGTTTTTGTCCCATTCCTTCAGCCATTTTATTTTAGCTTTTTGTTTCCAATATGTCTCTTCCATTAATAGTTTTAATTTTAATTCGGCTTGAGCTTTACTCAAGGCACTTCTATTATTTGTGTTTTGTTCTGTTTCAAATTCTAGTTCTCTTTTTGTTACTAATCTTCTGCTTCTTTAATGTTTCTATTAATATTACCAAATATTTCTCTATTCCACTTTTTTAACTCAAATTTTAATTTTTTCAGCTTAGAATTTAAAGATTGTATCGGGTTACCTGTAGTCTCTATATTCCAAGATGCTCTAACCATGTCCAAAAAATTATGGTGTAAACACCATGTGTTCTGAAATTTGAATGAGCCCCCTAAGTAAGATAAATTCTTAACTGTGATTAGGAGAGGACTATGATCCGAACATGTTCTATTTAAATGCTTTACCTGGGTCAAGCCAACATGCTCTAGCCATTTGAAATTAAATAGTCCTCTAGCTAGTCTTGCCCATATAGTGCCCTTATTTTTCCAGTTGTTACACCATGTAAATCTTGAACCTAGAAAATTGGCTTCCATTAAATTTGTTTTATCTATAATTTCATTAAACTGAGAAGTGGCTCTCAAGTTAGGAGGCCTTCCTCCTTTCTTTTCTTTAGAATTCCTTACTATATTAAAATATCCTCCTATTATCCAAGGCTTATTTTCTTTCGCTAATCTCTGCATCTCCTCCCACAATTTTTTCCTTTCATCTTTTTTGTATTTAGCATATACTACTGTTATTATTTCTTTTTCCTCTTGACTTAAACTAAAATTTATTAATTGATCTATTTCTTTTAGAATTTTTATGTTTAGTATATCCACAATATCCAAATCTTACCTTTGTCATTTGTGTACACCTGCTCAAATCCAAAGATACTTTTATATACACTTAAATGATCTTTACCTACCATAGGCTCGGTTAGTGTAATTAAAGAAATTTTATGCATATATATCAGTTTTTTAATTCTATTTTTTGAGGGGAGATTTGCAACCCCCCTTATATTCCAATAAATGAACTTATACATGATTCGCGGATTTTGCTTGTGCTCTAGTAGTGTATTTGGTTTTTTAAGTTTTATTTAAATATCTCTTCATATTTCTTGGTTTTTTTTAGCGAACTAATATCACCTCCTCTCTCACCTTTCCATTCCCTTCCCAATTGAATTCCCATAATTTTTATTTCTTCAATAGCCCATTCTCTATTTTTCATTTTCTGCCTAAATTTTTCAATGTTTATATCATCTTTTGTAAACTTAACCTTCTGCCCAATTTCTACATCATTAGTGGTGAGAAAAGAAGAACTTCTCACCTCTATTTCTTCTTCCGAAGAGTCTTCTAAAGCTACTGCCCATCATGTGTTTTTTCCCTTTTGTTTTTCATTTGCAATCTAGTTCTTCTGTTTATGTCTACAATTTTATTCAGCATTTCTCTCCTTTTTTTTTCTTCTCTAATCTCCATTGCTTTCTCTCCCTCATCATGCATGTTTTTGTATTCTATTAACATTAATTCCTTTGCCTCAATATTCTGAAAATCTGTTAAAGGTTCTGTTACAGAATCTGTTTGTGAAGGTTGTATCAGCTGAGGTTTTAGTTGATACTGAACCATCTACCTCCCCCTTCCAGCCTCCATTTTCTTTTCTTCCATTCTCTGTCTGCCTTCTGTTTTCCTCTTATTGACTATACAACTTTCTATGTTATGCCCCATTTTCATACAACAAGAGCAGTATGCAGGGAAGTATTCTGGAACTACTTGTTGCAAGAAACCTCTCCCTTCCTTATCACCTACCCATATACGACTAGGAGGAGGTTTCTGCAAGTCTACCTTCACACAAATTTTAGCCACACTTGGCTTGGACAGTGTGGCCGTAGCTCCATCAAGAAGAATAGGATAACCAAGTAAACATGCAATATGATATAATGCATATTTGTCAAAGAGGTGAATCAGGAGCAGAGGGAATAGGAACCATACAGGGGCCATTGAAGTTTCTTCTTTCATGGAGAAATTGGGAGTCCATTTGAAGATTCACATGGGATAACCCATAATGTACCAAACCCCTTTAAGCCATAAATGATGAAAATCTTCTTCTGAATATAGTTGCACCAAGACGTACTTCTCATCGATGAGACCAATCTTAATCATCATTTTTAGCTTCAATGAATCAAAGAAGGCACGAATATCATCAATGCACGGACGACCATGTGAAAACTTACCCACCAGAGTGTGTTTATGGGGTTAAATCAGCTTCCACAACTCCCTGGGTGAAAATAGTATCGAGGGTTCCTCAATAGTTTTCGCGTGAATGTCCGAGGAAGACGACAGGAGAGGCACAGTTTTTTTAATAAATGATGAAAAGGATTTTTTTTTATTTTCTAAATAATCCATTTCCATCAATATTAGCTTGAAAACAACTTCTTCCTCCTCCAAATTTGTAGTTTCTCTCTCTAGAAAGCTATGTTTCTTTCTCTAGAAAGTTGAGAGCGTTTTTCAAAGAAAAAAACCGCATTTTTTTTTCTTCTTCTTTTTCTTTTTCTTTTTCTTCTTTTTTAAGTTTGTTTTATTATTATAAAAACCATCTCTTTTGGTGGAGGAATACCATTTTTTACAAGCTATATCTACCATTGTCCCTTTTACACCCATTTCATAATCCAAAAAAATCAACGAAAAATAAATTTTATAGTTGCATTAATTTGCAGCTTGCTGGATTAATCTCTATTTATTTCTGAATAAGATCGCCTTTTATTTGAATTTAATTTAGGTAGCTTGCATCTATTTTCTGGATAGGCTTTGCAACTTGAATGTCGTTGTAAAGACTTCTTCCGAGCATTGATTTGTAAGCTTCCAATCCTGCTAACTTTTTCTTTCCTGAAGATACTCCTTGTCCATTCACTTGCTTCCTTCCTAAGTGTAGGATCTTTGGCCCTTATTCAAAACTTGACACGTAACAGACCACCAGGATACCGATTTAAACTTACAGACTCTTGACTAATAGTCTCTAAAAACCAGACTTTTACAACCATACAGCTATAATAGTTACAACACTACAACACAACAACACAAAGTTAAATACAGAACATCTAATCTCTTCATCAAAACAGCTATTAGCTTTTTTTCTAGGGATTAACTTTGTATTTGTAAAAAAATCAATGAAAAAAAATACCACCAGCAGATATGTTACCTTACCTCTAATATCCACTGAAGGACTTACATGGGGTTTCAGAACCAGGCAAATATCTGAATAATAACACGATAAACAGCCAGAAAAAAAAAGCAAGTATATAACCTACTTGTCTTCTTTTGGGTGTTACCGAACCTGCATAAGATAAGACATCAAAAACTCTAAATATTTACCTAAAACTTACCATGTTGGGCTGCTAATATCTATATTAATTTTGGGTTCTTTCCTTGCAAGATCTTTTTTCCGGATCATGAAGAACGTTACAGTATTCCATAATTATACCCATTCTAATAAGGCAACAAAAAAAAGGGCAGATTCTCCCTGTTGGGTTGCCAATATTTATGTTAATTTTTGATTCTTTCCTTGCAAGCTCTTCCTTCAGGACCAGGAAGAACGTTCCAGCATTCCATAATATTCCTATTCTAATAAGGCAACAAAACAGATACAATAAAACCCAACACACCCACTCGAGTCACATCCAATTTTAGGTTTCAAGTTAATTTTTAGATATTCTGATGTAAGGATATTCTCTCTTATCTAGCCTAATGGTTCCTTTGAATTTATCTGGAATAGAATCTTCATCATATTTAAGAGATTCTTTTTGTTTTGCATCTTTTGCAAGTTTGTCGGCTAGTGCATTTGTTTCCCTATATATATGTTTAGTAGAGGCGTTCAAGGACTCTACTAAGTTGCTAATTTCATCTAACTCTTCTTCAAATTTCCACATGCTTTTCCTTTTGTTTACTAGGTCTGCCAGAATTTTAGAGTCTATCTGAATATCTAAATTTGATATCTCTTTTGATTTACATATCCGTAAGCCATCTCTCAATGCTAAGATTTCTGCATGGAGAGCAGATGTGGCTTTAATGGCTCCTGTGAAAGCAAGGATGAGATGACCATTGTGGTCTCTTACAGCTCCTCCTCCACCTGCTAATCCTATATTCCTATCAAATATACCGTCTATGTTAAGAGCTAATCTACCATTTACTGGTTTGTCCCACTTGATGCCTATGATTTTTGGTGGGCATGCTTTTGAAACCGTGAGGTTCCAGAATTTAAGAGTGTCAATATCTAAATAAGAATTACGAGCTATTATCGGACTAGCTCCTGAGGTAATTATTATTTCTCTCCTAATGGATTTCCAGATATCTTTGGCAATCATTCGGTGTCCTTCATATATACTACTATTCCTGGCCTTCCATATACACCAGATAACGATATGGGGGATATTATTTTGAAGCCAGGATTGAAGGCTATGCTGAGAATGGGCTGAGCTCCATATGAGGAGTCTATTTCTAAGAGGAATGCTTTTATGTTTCAGACCCATTTCAGATTCTAATCATTTCCATATTTCCAATGCAATGTTTCCTTGGGAAAATAAATGATCAAGCATTTATATAGCTTGAAAATAGCATTCACACCTAGATGGCAGCTGTATGCCTTTCGTTTTTTATGTTTTCATCTATTGGGATTATATTTGAGAGCACTTTCCATGTGTGAATTTTAATTTGTTGGCTATTATCATTATTCTAGGCCCATCTAAAAAGGGGTTGCTCTATCTTCCTACATCTCACTTTATCTTTAATGGTTTTGAGAGAGAAAGACCTCTTTGCACTCAAAGTCCATTTCCATCAATTTTTGGAGAGTCTAGAGTAATTATCTACTAACTCTCTTTGGTTGAGCATTTGAAGCCAAACTTGTGAAGCTTTGCTCTTCTTTATTACTTTGTTTGTATCTCCCTCGATATAGTATTTGGCTCTCATAAATTCAGCCCATAAGTTATTTTTTTTTTCGAGCCTCCACCATCTTTTACATGCCCAAGCTTTCGCTAGGTCGTTCAAGTCAACAAAACCTAATCCTGCTTTCTGTTTAGGGTAGCAGAGATCTTCCCACTTTATCTAGTGTACCTTTCTTTTTCCATTTTTTATTCCCCACAAAAATTGGGCCAATTCTTTTTCTATTTTTTTTCTGCTACTGGCAGATAGGCAATAATTAAATTTTGCATGGCTACGCTTTGCAGCACATGGGTGATAAGAGTGGTCCTACCACTCATGTTAAGCATATCTATTTTCCAGACTGCAATTTTATTTTTGATTTTTCCTAGTAAAAATTCTAAATATTCTAATTTTAATCTGCCTTCATATAGCAAGATATTGCATAGCTCCTTTTTTTTGGGTGAAGCCAGTAATGTTACTAATTTTGTGTGCTAGGTTTGGAGGGGCATTCCTAGCAATCAGGAATTGGCACTTTTTATTATTTATTTTCTGTCATGTTTCCTCTTCTAATAGTTTTAACAATTTCATTAAATTATATAAGGATCTGACACTTCTATTTGTGAAGATGATCACATCATTCGCGTATGCTAAACAAGCCACAACCGGGGTATCTTTCGGCTAGCTAAACAAGCCTATTTTACCTGTTTGCATTTTAAATTTAATATTAACAATTAATAGCTCTAGGTAAATGTTAAATAGGTGGGGGGAGGATCTCCCTGTCTTAATCCTCTTAATGGCTTGATATCTTTTTCTAGCTCTCCATTGACAAGAATTTTAATCCATGGACTTATACATCTATATATCAGATCGATCCAGGTTTCTGAGAAGCCCATTTTTCTCATAGTGAAACATAAGATCTTCCATTCTACTCTATCAAAGGCTTTAGAAAGATCTAACTTTAACAGTACGTTGTGCCCTCTAGATTTAGTACCTATCTCCTTAATCATTTCTTTTGCTAGATAGATATTTTCTATTATTAATCTGTTTTTCATAAATCCTGACTGTTCTTTAGAAATGACTTTTGGAAGAACAACTGCTAATCTACTTTGAAGTAGCTTGGCCATTATTTTGTAAATAGAGTTACACAGGCTTATAGGTCTAAAGTCCTCTGCTTTTTGAGGATTTTCCATCTTAGGAATAAGGAACCATGTACGTACAGCTCCATTTCTTGCCTATTTCTGCACCACAAAATATCCAAGATAGAGCATTTAAAAGCTCATTTTTAATGATAGACCAACCATTTTTAAAAAAATTCATTGTTCCACCCATTTGGGCCCGGAGCACTATTTTTGCTCGTACTAAAGACCACAGCCTTTAGTTCATCTTCATTCGGGAGCTTTATGAGAGTGTCATTTTCTACTCTTGAGATTTTGTGGTCAATTTTATTTAGAAGAAGATTCCCACTCAGGGGTGAATCTCCTCTAAATTGCTTTTCAAAATGTTCATCAAAATGGTTTTTTAATTATGAATTACTATCTAACCAATTCTCTGGGTCATTTTTTATGCCTTTTATTCTTTATTTTTGTATCTTAACTTTAACTGATTTCTGAAAAAACTTAGTATTTTTGTCTCCTTCTTTCAACCATTTTATTTTTATTTTTTGTTTCTAATATACTTCTTCCATGAGTAGTTTTAATTTCAATTCCGCTTGTGCTTTATTTAGTTCCTTTTTACTATCTTTGTTTTGGAGTATAGCATGTTCTGTCTCCCTCTTTTCAACTTGTTGCTCTGCTTCTATGATGTTATTGTTAATATTACCAAAGGACTCTCTATTCCAAGTCCTTAAATGTTTTTTTAATCTGTTTAATTTGATATTCCAGATTGGGTAGGATTGCCTAAAACTTTCTGTGACCATGAGTTTTTTACAATATCAATGAAGGTGTGGTGCAAACACCATGCATTCTGAAATTTGAATGAGTTACTTGAGATTTTAGGCTTTTCTACCGATTTTATCAAAGTGTTATGGTCCGAGCAGGTTCTATTTAAATGTCTCACTACCATGGACCCATAAGTTTCTAATCATTTTAAGTTGTATAAAACTCTATCTAGTCTTGCCCATATGGTGCCTTTATCTTTCCTGTTATTGCACCAGGTGTAACGAGGTCCTAAAAAGTTTGCTTCCATCAGACTGGATTCTAATATGGTTTTATTAAAGTGAGAGATAGCTTTTTTGTTAGGGGGATTTCCTCCTATTTTCTCGCTAGCTCTCCTTATTATATTAAAGTCACCTCCTATTATCTAGGCTTTATTTGTTTTAGCTATTTTAAGAATATCATTCCAAAGATCCCTTCTACCTTCTTTGGTGTATTTTGCATATAAAGCCGAAATTACCTCTTCCAGGGCTTTGTCTAAACTAAAGTTAATCATTTGATTTATGTCATTTATAATATTTATATTAAATATATTTTTCCAGAATAGCAAAATTTTATTGTTTTTGTTAGAGAAAGTATCATCGAAACCTAATGTGCCTTTATAGTGTTCTAGCTGGTCACTACTTACTATGGGTTCCGATAGTATTATAAGTGGAATTTTTTGTATTTAATCAGTTTTTTAATTCTTTTTATTGTTGGGGGGTTTACGATACCACTTACATTCCAGTAGAGAAATATAAACATTAAAGTTAGATTTGGCCCTAACTCTAGTAGTGCGCTTTGATTCATAAGTTTTGTTTAAATATTTGTTCATATTTCTAGATTTTTTAAAAGCACTCGCATCTTCCATTTTCTCATCTTTCCGCTCCCTACCTAGCTGAATGGCCATGATTTTAATTTCCTCCATAGCCCATTCTCTATCTCCCATTTTGTTTTTAAATTTACCAATATATATATATATCATCTTTTGTAAATTTAGTGAGCTTAAGTTCTTCCTCATTTTTGTTTAGGATAATGTCATTTCTAACTTCTAGCTCTTCTTCCGAGATGTTAGCTTTTCCACTACCCATTTCATTTTCCCCTCTCTCTTTTTTCCAAATCTTCCACTCCTAACTCTTTTGTTAATTTCTGCAATTTTTAGAATTAAATCTTCCTCTCCTAATAGCTCTTCTTCCGAGCTATTAGCTCCTTCTTCTTCGTCTTTTTCTTCTTCGTCTTCATCATCATCTTTCTAGTCTTCTTTTTCTTCTTCTTCTTCGTCTTCTTCTTTTTCTTCTTCGACTTCTTCTTCTTCTTTGTCGTCTTCTTCTTCTTTGTCTTCTTCTTCTTTGTCGTCTTCTTCTTTTTCGTTGTCATCTTCTTCTTCGTTTTCTTCTTCTTCGTCGTCTTCATCTTCATCATCATCATCATCTTCTTCTTCTTCGTCTTCTTCTTCTTCGTCGTCTTCATCTTCATCATCATCATCATCTTCTTCTTCTTCGTCTTTTTCTTCTTCTTCGTCATCATCATCATCATCATCATCATCATCATCATCTTATTCTTCTTCTTCTTCTTTCTCTTCTTCTTCTTCTTCTTCTTCATCATCTTCTTCTTCCTCATCATCATCTTCTTCTTCCTCATCATCTTCTACTTCGTCTTCATCATCATCATCATCATCATCATCATCATCTTCATCATCTTCTTCGTCTTCTTCTTCGTCTTCTTCTTCTTCATCATCATCATCTTCTTCTTCTTCATCTTCTTCTTCTACGTCTTCATCATCATCATCATCATCTTCTTCTTCTTCATCATCATCATCATCTTCGTCTTCTTCTTCTTCGTCTTCATCATCATCATCATCATCTTCTTCTTCTTCTTCTTCTTCTTCGTCATCATCATCATCATCATCATCATCATCATCATCTTCGTCTTCTTCTTCTTCGTCGTCTTCTTCTTCTTCTTCATCGTCTTCTTCTTCTTCGTCGTCTTCTTCTTCTTCTTCCTCTTCTTCTTCTTCTTCTTCTTCTTCGTCTTCTTCTTCTTCTTCTTCTTCGTTTCTTATTATTATTATTATTCTTTTTTTTCTTCTTCTTCTTCTTCTTCTCATTCTTCTTCTTCTGCTTCTTCTTCTTCTCATTCTTCTTCTCCTGCTTCTTCTTCTTCTCATTCTTCTTCTCCTGCTTCTTTTTCTTCTGCTTCTTCTTATTCTGCTTCTTCTTATTCTGCTTCTTCTTATTCTGCTTCTTCTTCTCCTGCTTATTCTTCTCCTGCTTATTCTTCTTCTGCTTCTTCTTCTTCTACTTCTTCTTCTCCTGCTTCTTCTTTTTCTGCTTATTCTTCTTCTGCTTCTTCTTCTGCTTCTTCTTCTGCTTCTTCTTCTGCTTCTTCTTCTGCTTCTTCTTCTTCTCATGCTTCTTCTTCTCCTGCTTCTTCTTCTTCTTCTTCTTCTTCTTCTTCTTTCTTCTTCTTCTTTCTTCTTCTTCTTCTTCTTCTTCTTCTTACTTCTTCTTCTTCTTCTTCTTCTTCTTCTTCTTACTTCTTCTTCTTCTTCTTCTTCTTTAAGGTTTTATTTTATTAATTATAACCCTCTCTTTTGGCGGAGGAATACCTTTTATACAAACTATCATCTACCCTTAACCCTTTTACACCCGTGCTTCAAACTAAAATAAAATTTCATTTACATCAATCTAATAGTATTTGACCCTATATTTCTATGCTTGTGCCATTCCATATACTTTCTTCTCACTTTCTTGCATGTAAATGTTAGATTCTGACTTTAATAGCTGGCTTTCTATTGAAAAATTCATTGTATTGCTTTCTTTGATCTTTCATAAATTTTCTTGCCTCTTTCTATACTTTCAGAATCTTCTTGAGTGTCGTGTTCGTTTTTAATCTACATTTTTAATGTGCTTTACATATTTGTCCATCCAGCTTCTCATGTCACCTCATGTGCCCTCACATTCTGCCGATCAAGAACCTTTTCTCTAGCAATCCTGCAAATTCTCAGCCCTACATAAAATCAAGTGCATTATACCTATAAAATAATTCATTTGCCCGCCCTTCTCTACACAAACCAAGTTACAGGTTCAGATTCTGTTGAGTTGACTTGGTGTGTTCTTTGATCATTCCATAGATGTTCACTTTGTTTGTCCTGCCCGTCATTCTTCCAACTTTTTCGTATACATCTCCTATTCTACTTTTACACTGTATTATATTGACTACACTTAACACAGACTTACAGACTTCCTGCATAAAGAGTTATAACACAGACTTTTGGCCATTTAACACAGACTTCCAGTAAAGAAAAACCACAGAAAATATGTATTTAACACATGCACTTAAGCATAGACTCAATGAGCATAGGAGGCACATGCACCATACAGTTCTTCGACAATGTCACAGGCAGAGGAAGACTTTAGATGCTTTTGATTTGAATACGTATGTTCCTGTAGAAACTGTGTACATATATATAAATCTTTTACCCTATTCCCACGTCGCCCCTCCCCCCATCCCCCTTAATGTTATTTCAGCATAATCCCGGATGCTTCTTTCCTTTTAAACCTGTAAAAATCAAGCAAGCCACGATGCATACTAGAGAAGAACTTACCGGTATATTCTTTTAAGGATGCACCAATCACAATAATTATCACCCCTCAGGACCAGGGTGAAATATTAAAAGAAAAAATCCACGAGATAATACTTATAAGTAGGTGTGATTTTTGATCTTCCTAAAATACGGAAAGTTTTTACTACCTAGTTTTAAAATACCAGTATATTTTTTTTGGTAAACTCTCTTCATTATATTCCTGGTTACCTCTCTTTCTTCATTCTTTTGCTAATATATCTGCTAATGCATTGACTTCTCTAAAAATGTGCTTTACAGATAAATTTAGAAATTTCATTTCGTGTAATATATCTTCTATGACCTCTTCATATCTCCACATCTTTGTTTGCTTTTTAATTAGATTTACAACAATTTTCGAATCAATTTGAATATCTATATTTTTAATTTCTAAATTTCTACATATCTTAATTCCCTCTCTTAATGCTAATATCTCGGCATGCAGTGCCGAAGAAGCTTGCATCTTCCTTGTGAAGGCTAGAATTAGTTCTCCTTCTGAATTTCTTATTACACCTACCCCTCCTGCTTCTCCCATGTCCCTATCAAAGCTACTATCTGTATTTAAAAATATAATACCTTGTGATGGCTTTTCTCAAGTTATACTTATTGTTTTAAATTGTTTAGGAAGTTTTTCTTTTAGGTTCCAAAAGGATAATTTTTTTTATCCATCCTCGAACCTTGAATTATTATAGGACTCGATTCTAAAATTTTTCTTGTTTCCTCTTTGATATCATTCCAGATATCTTCTATTTTATTATTATAACCTTCAAATCTACTTTTATTTCTAGACTTCCAGATACACCAGATGACTATTAGTGGTACGTTAATTTTAATCCATTTCTGCGCTGCACCAGATACTTTCAAATTAATCCATTTCTGAAGCCTACCTTTTAAAGTAAGATGTTCATATTTTAAATGCATTTTTAATCCTAATCTCTTCCATATTTCTACTCCAACTCTACCTTGTGAGAAGAGATGATCCAGTGTTTGATTTTCATTTAGGCAGCACTCACATCTAGATACCAGCTTAATTCCTTTCTTGTTTAAGTTATTATCTAATGAGATAATATTAGATAAGACTTTCCACATAAAAGTTTTAATTTTTTGTGGATTATCATTATTCCAGGCCCATTTGAATAATGTTTGTTCTTTCAGCTTTTTTCTTAACACATTTTTCATTGATTTGAGCGAAAATGTTCCATCCGGACTTAACATCCATTTCCATTTTTTTAGAGCGGATAGAATATGTGTCAACTAATTCTTTTTGTTTCAGCATTTGTGTCCAAATCTGTGTACTTTTGCTTTTTACTTTGTTGATGTCATCTTTTATACAGTACTTTTCCCACATAAATTTAGACCATAAACTATCATTTTCTTTCAACCTCCACCATCTCTTACTTGCCCCTACTTTGGATAAATCACCAAAATTTGTGAATCCTAGTCCAGTTTCTTGAACTGGATAACATAAATCTCTCCATTTTTTCCAATGTAATTTATATTTGCCCTCTTTTTTTCCCCATAAAAAATTAGCTAATTCTTTTTCAATTTTTTTTATTAAGATAGCTGAGGGTTGACTGATCATAATATTATGCATTAGTAAACTTTCTAAAACATGTTTTATTAAAGTAATTCTACCCACCATACTTAGGCATTCCTCCTTCCATCCTAAGATTTTCTTTTTTAGTTTGTTTAATAAAAATTCTAGATATTCTAATTTAAATTTTCCTTCAAATATCGGACAGCCCAGATAAATCATTTCTCCTTTTTTGTGGGAGAAACCTATAATATTTTTAATTCTATGAGCTAATACAAGTGGAGCATTATGTGGTATCATGTATTGGCATTTTTTTTGTTTAGTTTCTGGCCTATTTCTTCTTCCATGCATTTTAATAAGTGCATCAGATTATGTAGTGATTTTCCAATAATATTGGTGAATATTATTACATCATCTGCATATGCGAGACAACTCACTAATGGAGTGTTCATTGGTTGTCTAAATGTACCTATCATGCCATTCATCATTTTTATTTTAAGGTTAACTATTAATAGTTCGAGATAAATGTTAAATAGTGACGGCGAGAGCGGATCGCCTTGTCTTAATCCACTAACTGGTTTTATTTCCTCTCCTACTTTTCCATTTGTTATAATTCTAGCCCATGCATTTCATATACATCTATAAATTAGATCTATCCATTTTCTGAGAAACCCATTTTTCTCATAATGGAGCAGAGAATATCCCATTCTACCCTATCAAATACCTTGGATAGATCCAGCTTAATAATTACATTTTGCCCTCTTGTTTTGGATCCTATTTCTCTACGCATTTCTTTAGCCAAAAAAATAATTTCCATTATTAATCTATTCTTCATAAAACCCATTTTTTCTTCAGAAATAATTTTAGGTAAAATCATCGCTAATCTATTTTGTAAAATTTTAGCTACAATTTTGTAAATTGAGTTACATAGACTTATTGGTCTAAAGTCTTCAACTTTCGGTGGGTTTTCTGTTTTAGGAATGAGAATAATATGAAAGCTTCCCCATTTCTTTCCTATTTCAGCCCGATAAAATATACTATTAATAGCTTTTTCTATGTCTTTCTTTATTATATCCCAGCATACTTGAAAGAAGCAATTGTTCCATCCATCCTGTCCAGCTGCATTGTCTTTGTTCATACTATAAATAGCTGTTCTAATTTATTCTTCTTCAGGAAATTTAATTAACATATTATTATCTTCTAAAGTAATTTTATTTTCTATATTTTTTAGAAGTAAATTTCTTTTTAGATCCCTAGTTCCGCATAGGTGATTTTCAAAAAACTTTACAAAATAATTTTGTATCTAAATCTTTTTCAAGCCATTCTTCCTCATTATTTTTAATTCCTCTAATTCTATGTTTCTGGTATTTTACCTTAGCTACTTTTTGAAAAAATTGTGTTTTTATCGCCTTCTTTAAGTCATTTAATTTTAGATTTTTGTTTCTAAAACACCTCTTCCATTAATAGTTTTAGTTTTAATTCTACTTGTGCCTTGTTTAGAGCACTTCTGTTATTTGTATCTTGGTCTATTTCAAACTCTAATTCTCTTTTTAATACTAGTTCCTCTACTTCTTTTATATTTTTAATTATATTTCCGAATGTACCATTATTCCATATTTTTAATTTAACTTTTAATCTATTCAGTTTGTTATTTAGGATTTGAATAGTGTTTCCTAGTGTCTCTTTATTCCAAGACTCTTTCACCATTCCTAAAAAACCATGGTGTAAACGTCAAGAATTCTGGAATTTAAAAGAGCCTCCTGTGTAAATTAATTTTTTAATGGAAATTAAAAGTGGGTTATGGTAAGAACATGTTCTATTTAAATGTTTCACCTCTGTAGAGCCAAATTGTTCTAACCATTTAAAATTATATAAAATCCTATCTAATCTTGCCCATATTGTGCCCTTTTTTTTCCAGTTATTGCACCATGTAAATGGAGATCCTAAAAATGTAGACTCTATTAAGTTTGTCTTATTTATTATATCATTAAATTGAGATAGACCTTCCTTATTCGGAAATCTACCCCCCTTTTTTTCATTAAGATTTCTTACTATATTAAAATCACCTTCAATGATCCAAGGCTTATTTTTAATTGAAATTTTTTCCATTTCCTCCCATAATTCTTTTCTTTCCTCTTTTTTTGTATTTTGCATAAACTCTTGTTATTATTCGTTTTCATCCTGACTTAAACTTATGTTTATTAATTGATGAGTTTCTTTTAGTATTTTTATATTTAAGTTATTTTTCCATAATAGCCAAATTTTTCCATTATTATTAGCGTATCAATGTTCAAATCCTAGAAGTTCTCTATAATGCTCTAGCTGAATCCTTTCCACCATAGGTTCAGCTAACAAAATTAAGTTTATTTTATGCATAAATATTAATTTTTTTAATCTATTTCTTTAGGGGAGATTAGCTATTCCCCTAATGTTCCAATAAATATAATTATACATTCTTTATGGATTTAGCTTGTGCTCTAGTGGTGCATTTGGTTTCATATATTTTATTCAAGTGTTTTTTCATATTCCTTGGTTTTCTTAGTGAGCTTAATTCTCCTTTTCTCTCCTCTTTCGAATTCCTATCCAATTGAATCGCCATTTTTTTAATTCTTAGAATGCCCAATCTGTATTCCCCATTTTCTGTTGAGACTTAAGTTTCTATATTGATATCATCATTATTAATTCTGAATTTCTCCTCATTATCCTCACCATCCGTATAGAGGGAGGTTAAGCTTTTAATTTCTAAATTAACTTCTGAATCTTCTTCAACCATCACTGCCCAACTCTTATTTTTAGTGGCTTGTTTTTCATTTGGATTCTGGTTCTTCTATTTAAGTCTGAATTTTTTTTAATCATTTCTCTCCTTTTAAGAACTTCTGTGGGTGATTTTGCACTCTCTTCTTCATTATTCAGCATTTTATATTCAATTAGTTTTAAATCTGTATCTTCATCATTCTGTTTTCCTGTTTGGACAGGAATTATTAGTTGAGGTTTTTTTTGTTATCTAACCATCTCACCTCTACTTACCTCTGCCCTTCTCCTTTCTTCCAGCTTCTATTTATCTTCATTTATTTTTTTATTAACTAAACATATATCTAAAGCATGCCCCAATTTCCTGCAACAAGAATAAAATGAAGGGAGATATTCTGGTATAACAGGTTGCCAGAAACCTCCACCCTCTGTGTTTCCAATCCAAATGCGAAGAGGGAGGGTCTTCTGTAAATCTACCTCCTCACAAATTCGAGCTACACTCGGTCTAGAGAGTGTAGCAGTAGCACCATCAAGAAGAAGAGGAGAGCCTAACACACAGATAATATGATATAATGCAGTTTTATCAAAATAATGAATCGGAAGCATGGGTAGTAGAATCCATACAGGGGCCAAGGATGATTCCTCCTTCGTGTTAAATTCTGGAGTCCATTTGAAAGTTCTCATGGGATAACCCATGATATACCAAATATCTTTCAACCATAAACGATGGAAATCTTCCTCGGAATGTAATTGCAACAGAACATGTTTATCGTCAATGAGCCCTATTTTGATTAATGTTCTAAGCTTCAATGAATCGAAGAAGGCTCAAACGTCATCAATACGAGGTCTACCATGTAAGAATTTCTCAACGAGAGTATGTTTATGAGTAGCAGAGAAGTTTCAGACATCCTCGGCAGAGAAGAATATCAAGGGTTCCTCGATATTTTTTTCATGTTTTTGCAAAAAATTCGCAATAGGGGGCGTGGTCTTCTTAATAAAATTAGAAAAGGACTTCTTATTAAGTAAGTAATCCAATTCCATTGAAATCAGCTTAAAAAATACTTTTTGTTCCACAAAAATGGCAGTTTTGCTCTCTATAAATTCTGTTTCTCTCTCTAGAAAGTTGAGAGCGTTTCAAAGCAAAAAAACCGCATTTTTTTATTTCTTCTTCTTCTTCTCCTTCTTCTTCTTCTTCTTCTCCTTCTTCTTCTTCTTCTTCTTCCTTTCTTTTTTTTATAAAGTTTGTTTTATTATTAATAACCCTCTCTTTTGGCGGAGGAATACCATTTTTACATCCTACATCTACCCGTAGCCCTCTTACACCCATCTTAACGTTAAACATATTAGCTAACATATTGGATTTTAAGAACTTTCTCAAATAAGCATTTTCATTTTATAAATTAAACTAGAATAGGCTGAAGGCTTTGCTCTAGTTTATCAAGCCTCTTAAGAAGCCTCTATTTTCGGCCCTTCTTTCGGCCCTTCTTTCGGCCCATCTTTCATTTGCTTTCATGTGTTGTTCGGCTGTTTCCTATGCTCCTCATCTGTCCTCGTATCTTCATCGTGTCTGTTTTTATTCACGTCATTCCCGAATATTTATCAACCATCATCCTTCTTCATTTATACGTTCCAGTGCATTTATACGCTTTATATGCTTCATTTGTTGTTCAGCCGTCTGTTGTTCGGCCGTGTCTGTTGATCACCGTCATCCTTCTGTTTATATGCTTTATTCGCTTCAAATTATAAAATAAGCATAGTAGTCATCCTTCTTCACCGTGTCTGTTGTTCGGCCGTCATCATTCTTCATTTCTACACTTTTCACGAGCTGCTACAAGACCTAGGACTTTCTGCATGGCTCAACTAATAACAGTTGTATAACAGATAACTCAGCCAATAAACCAGATTATTGCATAGCTCTGTCTATATCACCTTTTAAACCAGATTATAACATATAAATAAATTACCTCCGAGCTCGTATAAACTGCATGAATGTTGATCACCCACAGGGCCAGGTGATCAGTCGAAAATCAACAGCAGTCCAGTAAGCCAGTGATAAACAACTTATGATTGTATGATCTTATCAAGAGCAATATATATATATAAACTGCATTATTTAATCCACAAAGTTAACATCTTAATCCGGCAAATAAATAAATCCGAGGGACCATCAACATTATAAAATAACAACCGCATAGCTTAACACCACACCAATGAACAAATACATATCTATGCGTTTGCACGGCCTACCAACCAAGTATGGAGCTGCGCCCATGCTTTCGGACTCACTTACTTACTTCTTTTTGATTATTTAATCAAAAGCAATATATATATAAACTGCATTATTAACCTATAGAACACCCGCAAAGTTAACATTTTAGAAAAACAATAAATACCATTGGCAGATTAGTATTTTAACATCTTCATCCTGCAAAACATGTGCACAACCTACCAACCAAGACCCCATGCTGAATCTACCACTTCATATGGAGCTGCGCTGCTGAAAATTAAACACCAATGCATATCCAAGAATCTCATGCTTTAAAACTCGCCTACTTGCTTCTTTTTAGATTATTTAAACTAAATTATAATCTAAGTTTTATTTTAAATTTAGCTCAGCCTCCACCCTTCCTATCTCTTACATAAATTCCATTCTGTTGGAGTGTTAGCTTCTTAATATATATGCAGTATTGATGCATTTAGTTCATTTGAACTTGAAAAGGAAGTTTCGCGAAATTCTTCCTCCAAACACATCCTCCTTTGCTGTCCTTCCTTAGCTTGAAGCCTGTTAAGCTGCTAAGAAAACAAAAAAAAATGCAACAAATACTACAATTTTAATTCATTTTACCATCCCTTCTACCTCTTGCTGAATCACCTGATTATGTGTGTTTGGCTTCTTCCCGCTTAGCCATATCCTGCAAATAAAACTGCACATTGCGCTACTTTTTTAAGCAATATTCCTATCTATTTTTACTTATTCTTAGGTAAGGGAATGTAATTTTATCTAATCGTGCTAATCCTTTCAATTTTATTGGCAAAGATTCATCATCATACTCCGCAGCCCCTTCTAACAATCCTATTTTAGCAAGCTTGTCTGCCAATGCATTTGCTTCCCTGTATACATGTGATATTGATGCATTTAATTCTTTAGCAAGACTCACTATTATTTCTATCTACTCCTCATGCCGCCACAGTACTAGTTTTTTATTAAATAACTCAACCAATAATGTTGAATCTACCTGTATTTGCAAATTTCTATATCCTAGCTTATTACAGACATATAATCCTTCCTTTAGTGCCCTAATTTCTGAATGCAGTGCAGAGTAGGATTTTCCTACTAGTGTGAAAGCTTTCCTAATTCTACCTTCAGAGTCTCTTATTACTCCTCCATCTCCTGTAATTCCTAAATCTCTATTGAAGCTACCATCAGTATTCAACGATAGTTTTCCTTCTGGGGGCCTATTCCAGCTTATACTTTTAACCCAATGAATCCTTTTAATATTAGTGGAGAGATTCCAAGTTTCCCTGGCTTCTTTATCCATTTCAGAATTATCTAATATCATAGGTTTTGTACAAGATATATTACTAATTTCCAACTTAATGTCTTTAAGGATATTATCTACATTCATTTTTATGCCCTCGAATCTACTTTTATTTCTTGCTTTCCATATACACCAAATTACTGCGTGTGGTAAATTTTGGTTTAGCCATTTTTTGGTCGGTGTATTAGGGGGGTGCCTCCTCCACCTTTTAATCATATCTATTAAAGTTTCCTCATTAATATTTATATTACTAAATATTTCTAACTTTTTCCACATTTCAAATGCAATTTTACCTTCTGAAAATAGATGATCTATAGATTCTGTTGCTTGATGACAACGATCACATCTAGAAGCTATCTTTATACCTTTCTTTTGAATATTTGTATCTACCGGTAATGCATTCACAAGAGCTTTCCATACAAGAGAGCACATTTTTTGTGGGCTGCCTACTTCCTATACCCATTTAAAGATTGAGTTTATCGTATTTTTCTTCCGAATCAAATTTTTGACCATTTTGAGCGTAAAGTTGCCTTGCGGAGTAAGGGTCCATTTCCATCCGCTCTTCTCCTCTTTAGAATAAGATTCTACTATTTCTTTCTATTTTTCTAGAGCTTTCCAGGAATTCAAAGCATTTTTCCTATTCACCTTTTCATGTACTACATATTTCGCTCTCATAAAGCTCGCCCAGAGGCTATCATTTTTTAGCCTCCACCAACCTTTACAGTCCCAAGCGTCTGCTATGTCCTGCAAAGATATTAATCCTAATCCAGCTTCCTCTTTTGGGAAGCAAATATCCTTCCATCTTTTCCAGTGAATTTTATTCTTTCCATCTTTTTTCCCCCATAAAAAGTTAGCCATTGTTGATTCTAATTTATTTGTAAATTTTTTTGGAGGGTGAATAATTGATAGAATATGCACTAATGTGCTTTGAAGGACGTGAGTGACTAATGTGATCCTGCCCCCAAAGCCCAATAGCTTTTCTTTCCAACCTGCTATTTTAGTATTTATTTTATCCTGTAGTGATATTAAATATTCTTCTTTCAGTCTACCTTCATATATAGGACATCCTAGATACATTAGCGCTCCTTTATTCTGGGTAAATCCTGCGATGTTCTTTACTTTATTACTCACCTTTTCTGTTACTTTCTTTGTCAGCATAAACTGACACTTTTTTATATTTATCGCCTGCCCTGTCTCAGTTTCAAATGTATGCAAAAGATCCATATGGTATATCAAAGATCTTTTACTCGCATTTGTAAAAATTATAAGATCATCGGCATATGCAAGGCAGCCTATTCTTGGAGTGTTTTTTGGTTGTCAGAATAGAATGATCTTTCCTTCAGACATTCTTTTCTTTAAATTTAAAATCAACAGTTCTAAATGTATATCAAATAATAAAGGAGATAACGGGTCTCCTTGCCGTAAGCTTCTTTTAGGCTTAAATTCTTCTCCTTTCATCCCATTTACAATGATTTTAACCCATACACTTGACACACATCTATATATCATATCAATGCATAACTCTGAGAAGCCAAATTTTCTCATAGTATAGCAGAGTATGTCCCATTCTACCCTATCGAATGCTTTCGATAAGTCTAACTTTACTACTAAATTCTCTCCTCTTGTTTTAACCGCTATGTCTTTCATCATTTCAGATGCTAATCTTATGTTTTCCGACATTAACCTATTTTTAACGAAGCCCGTTTGCTCCTGTGATATAATATATGGCATAATATCACTTAATCTATTTTGTAAAATTTTTTCTAAAATCTTATATATCACATTACATAAACTTATAGGTCTGAAGTCCTCACATTTTTGAGGGGATTTGTCTTTTGATATCAAGACAATGAGAGAATTCGCCCATGTTTTAGGAATATCCGCCCCTGCAAAAAAAACTAGAAATAGCAAGTACAAGATCTTTTTCAATAATTTCCCAGCATACCTGGAAGAAATTACTATTCCATCTATATGGTTCTGCTGCATTATCTTTGTCCAGGCTGAATACTGCATTTTTAATCTCATCCCTATCCGGGATTTTTTCCATCATTTGATTTTGCTCCTTAGAGATATTTAATTTAACTTCATTTATTAGTTTATCCCCTTCATGTATGAGCTGCCCGCATAGATGTTTTTTAAAAAAATATTCAAATAGTGCTCTTATTTTATTATCTTCTTCCACCCATTTTCCTTCATCATTTTTTATACCTTTTATTTTGTTCTTGTTTATTTTTATCTTACTCATATTATGGAAAAATTTAGTATTCCTATCTCCTTCTTTTAGCCATTTAACTTTTGCTCTTTGTTTCCAGTATATTTCTTTCATGTTTAGCTTAAGCCTCAATTTACCTTTTGCCATACTAAGTTCACTTCTATCTTCATCTTTGTTCGTAGTGTCATATATTATTTCTAACTTTGCCACTTCTTCCTCCGCTTGTTTTATTTGTAGGTTTATATTTCCAAAAACTTCTCTATTCCATGTTTTAATACATTTTTTTAACCTGAATAATTTAGCCGAAAAAGCCTGCATGGGCTTTCCCGGTGCTGGCTCTTCCCAAGATTCTCGAACCATTCTATCGAAATCCGTGTGTTTAACCCACATATTTTGAAATTTAAAATCGCCTTTTATTGGTTGACTTTTATGAATTTTTATGAGCAATGGGCTATGATCCGAACATGTCCTGTTTAAATGCCTTAGGCCCGTAACTCCATGAGTCGCTGCCCATTTAGCATTAAACATGACCCTATCTAGTCTTGCCCAAATTGCTCCTCTTTTATGCCAGTTATTACACCAGGTGTAATTTGAGCCAATATACTCCACCTCCATTAAGTTGGCACTGGCGATACAATCATTGAATTGTGACATTGCCAGTGCATTTGGGGTTTTCCACCTTTCTTTTCTTGTGCATTTCTTATAACATTAAAATCTCATCCTATAATCCATGAAATATTTTTTATAGCAATGTTCTGCATTTCTTTCCATAGATCTATTCTATCTTTTTTATCATTTTTTGCATAAACCACTGATATTATTTCTTCTGTATCCGAGTTAGTTTTAAAATTAACTATTAGTTCTGTGTCTTTTAAGATAATAATGTCCATATAGTTATGCCACATAATCCAGAGTTTACTATTCAAGTTTGCATACGCATTTTTAAATCCTAATTTTTCATTATATTTTATTATTTGATCTTTCTCGACCATAGGTTATGCTATAATTATTAAAGAAATTTTATGTATTTTTATTAATTGTTTCAATCTATTAATTGAAGGGGTATTTGTTACCCCTCTAATGTTCCAGTAAAGACACCTATCCATTAATTATTGATTTTGCTTGTAATCTCGTAGTGCATTTAGTCTCGTATGTCTTGTTCAAATATTTCTTCCTATTTCTTGGTGTTTTAGTTGAGCTAGAAAAAATATTCATTATTTCGTTATATTTTACCTACTGCCCAAGGTGCATAGCCATCCTCTTTATGGTTTCCATTGCTTGTTCTCTGGAGAGGTTATCCCAATCCTCCTCAAAAATATCCAAATCATCCTTTATCTTTTCCAGGGAGCTTTCACCCTTAACTTCTTCTTCACTTAATGAAGGGAAACTGAAGACCTCCGCATCCTCATCTGGAAAATCCAGAAGGTCTTCATCCATCTAGCTGTAGTCCTCCAGCGTTTCCTTTAATACTCGCCGAGCTTTAAGTTTCTTCCCTCTTTTTCTTCTAGTTTTCACCCTCTCCCACCCTTCTTCCATATCTTTCCCCTCATCTCCTACATTAGTTTCCTCTATTTGTCTTATTTCTATGCTACCCTCTTTTTCAATCCTATTTCTCTTTTCCACTCTTACCCCCTCTCCTTCCCTTTCACTTGAAAAAACAACCATTGAACCCTCCCCAACTAGCTTTTCCATTTGCTCTTTCGGTATACTCTCCTCCCTCCTAACTCACTTTTCTACCCACCTACCTCTAACCTCCTGCCTCCTCCCTATTTCTTTCTCATGTTTTCCCACTCTACATACATCTAAGTCGTGCCCTAGCCTTCTACAGCCAAGGCAGTATGAAGGTAAATTTTCTGGAATGGCTGTTTGCCAAAATCCTTCTTCTTCCTCTTCACTGCCTATCCATATTCTGTTAGGTGGCTGCTTGAGGAGATTATACTCTACACATACTCGGGCAGCACCTATTCTTGTCATTGAGGTGGTAGCTTCATCCCGAAGCATGGGTTTACCCAAGCAACTCGAGATAGCATGAAGGGCTTGTACATTATATAGAAACAATGGTAAATTGGGCAAAGAAAACCAAACCGGAGCAATGGGGGCTTCCTCGAGAGGGCTAAAGCTTTTCGTCCACTTCAGTATTCTTATGGGGAAGCCTTCGACATGCCAAAGACCCCTCTGCCACAGTCGGTAGTAGTCTTCTACCAAGCAACAGTGTAAAAATATATGCCTCACATCATAATCCACGAACTTCACATTTCCTTTAAGCTTCAATGTAGAGATGAAGTTCTGAAGCTCATTTACGCGAGGTCTGCCATGGGAAAATTTCCCTACAAGTGTATACTCGAACGGTTCCAGGAACCCATGCATCTACTCCATGGAGAAAAAAATTGCGGGACTCCCGTTTTTGCTCCCGATGCTTCGTGAAAGAGGTGCGGTCCCTCTTGTTATCGAGGAAAAGGATTTATTATGTAATGATAAATCCTTTTTATCCATTTTTAGCTTGACAAGAGCTTGTTTCGGGCAAGAATGGATATTTTCTCTCTCTAGGAAAAGGGATTTTCTCTCTCTAGAAGTTGAGAACTTTTCTTCTTCTTCCCTGAATATATCAAGTTTCTTCTTTCTTCTTCTTCTTCTTCCTATTCTTCCTCTTCTTCCTCCTCTTCTTCTTCTTCTTTTTCTTCCTCTTCTTCCTCTTCTTCCTCCTCTTCTTCTTCTTTTTCTTCTTCCTCATCTTCTTCCTCTTCTTCCTCTTCTTCTTCCTATTCTTGTTCCTATTCTTCTTCTTCTTCTTCTTCTTCTTCTTTTTTAAAAAGGTGTTTATTTATTAATAGCTCTCTCTTTTGGCGGAGGAATACCATTTTTACAAACTAGAAACTACCCTTTATCCCTCTTACCCCCTTATCCAATTCCTAGCTAACTTGAAAAATATAAAATAAATTCTAATCTATTGAAAGTCTTTATATAAGGGCATCTATTGAGCCAGTGTCCCTGTGTCACAATCTTGAAGCTCCTTTTATGTAATTGTTCATCTCCATACTAACGTGTATTTTGCATTTGCCCCACATTGCATATTTGATGCTCCTTTTATACGATAACTCCTAGTTTTAGGAAATTAGATGTCCCTCACTTGCTCCTCCTTGTTCAGCTTTAGCTTTTTCTCTGTTACCTGCAGCCAAAAACACATTCCAACATAGGAATTTCCTCATATTTATACTTGTAATTTGCTGCTGATTTCCAATGTCTATATGCTCCTCTTTATTTGTTACAGCCTTTAATAATTCAATTCCTCTTGAGCACATTGAGGCGATGATTGAATCTTTGAGGATCTTCAATCCATGTTGAGCTTTTTCTGGAATTTCCAGCTTTAAAATGCTGCAGACCTATTATATACCCCCACCTCCGAATGCTCTAACATTTTTATTAAATAACACATGACCTTGATATAGACTCCATTCTCCAATAACATAAACATTACATAAATTGAAACATAAAAGAACAAGAAAACCACAGTCCTATACATGTACTCAAACAACAAATATAGCCACCCAATGCCTCCATTCTGAATTTTCTGCAACTTTAAGTAGAGCCCTGCGCTGCTAAGAAAACAAACACATATACATCCCATGTTTCCCAAGGATAACCCTACTTTAGAACCTATCTTCTTGCTTCTATTTAGATTACAAAATCTAAGTTCTGTTTTAAAATGTAATTTAATTTCTTCCCTTCCTAACTCTTACATAAGGAAAAGCTATCTTATCTAGACTAACTAAGCCTTTTAATTTCTCCGGCATAGTATCTACATCATATTCTATCTCTCCTTTTTCCGAGCATATCCTAGCAAGATTATTAGCCGGCGTGTTTGCCTCCCTATATATGTGCAGAATTGATGCATTCAGTTCTTTTATAAGTTCCAATATTATTTCTATTTCTTCTTCATGTTTCCAAAGATAAAATCTTCTTATTACTAAATTAACTAATAGCATTGAGTCTACCTGCATTTGAATATTTTTATATTCTAATTTTTACATGCATTTAAACTTGTTTTTAATGCCCTAATTTTAGACTATAGGGCCGATTCTTCCACACTAATCGAGGTAAATGCTTTTATGACTATTCTATTAGTATCTCTTATTATTCCACCTCCCCCCGCTATCCTTGTGTCCCTATTAAAACTATCATCTATGTTTAATGAGAGTTTTCCTTCAGGGGGTCTATTCCAGCTAATGCTTTTTGCCCAATATTGTTTGATTACTTTTATATTAAGATCCAATTCCCTCTCCACTTTCTTGTCTGTGACTAAATTATCTAATATAATAGGCTTAATATTTGATATGTTACTTGCTTTCTGCCTAATTTCTTGTACTATATCATTTGAATCCATTTTCTTTCCTTCGAATCTACTCCTATTATGAGATTTCCAAATGCACCATATTATTACATGTGGTAAATTATTATTAAGCCAATCTCTAGTAGGGTTACTAGAGGTTTTATTTTCCCATTTTTTAATTCTTTCTATTAAACCATCCTCTCTACTACTAATTTGTTTAGTTTCTTCAAGTTTCTTCCATATTTTCATTGCAATTTTATCTCCCGAGAATAGATGATCCATTGATTCTTCTTTTGCAAAGCAGCATTCACATCTGGACACCATTTTAATGCCATTTTTTTTCACATTGGTATCCACATGTAATGCATTAGCTATTACTTTCCATGCTAGCGAACACATTTTCTGTGGGATGCCTTCCTTCCAGACCCATTTAGATAAGGGTTGAACTGATTTTTTCCCCTAATCAATTCCTTAACTGATTTTAATGTAAAATTACCTTGTGGTGTGAGGGTCCATTTCCAATCACTCTTTTTTAATGTTGAGTGAGATTCTACTATTTCCTTTTGTTTTAACAGAGCTGTCCAATTATTTGAAACCTACTTAAGCCGCTGTTTGTTTTATTCTAAATATTTTGCCCTCATGTATTTTTCCCAAAGACTATCATTTTCAATCAGCCTCCACCATCCTTTACAATCCCAGGAAGTGGCCATATCCTGTAAAGTAATTATTCCTAGACCTGCTTCTGCTTTTGGATAACAGATGTCTCTCTAATTTTTCCAATGAATTTTTCGCTTCCTATCTTTTTTGCCCCATAAAAAAATTTCCATTTCTGTTTCTAATTTATTTATAATTTTTTCGGAGGGTGTATCACAGATAAAATAAGTACCTGTGTACTCTGTAACACATGCGAGATTAATGTTATCCGTCCCCCGAAACCTAGTAAATCTTCTTTCCAGCCCGCTATTTTCTTCCTCATTTTATCTTGAAGCGGTATTAAATATTCCTCCCTAAATCTTCCTTCATAGATTGGGCAGCCTAAGTAAGTTTAAGCTCCCTTATTTTGTGAGAAGCCAGTTATGTTTTTGATTTTATATATTACCTTTTATGTAGCCCTTTTTACCAGCATAAACTGACATTTCTTTTTATTTACAACCTGTCCTGTTTCTAATTCAAATAATTGTAATAACTCCATTAAATTCGTAATAGATCTTTTACTTGCATTTGTAAAAATTATTACATCAGCATAAGCCAGATAGCCTATTCGTGGAGTTTTTTTTGGTTGTCTAAAAGGTAATATTTTCCCTTCTGACATTCTTTTATTTAAATTGAGAATAAATAGTTCTAAGTATTTGTCAAATAGTAAGGGGGATAACGGGTCTCCCTGTCTTAGACTTCTTTTTGGTTTAAATTCCTCCCCTATATTTCCATTAGTAATGATTCTAACCCAAACACTTGAAATACATCTATATATTAAATCAATGCATAATTCAGAAAAACCATACTTTCTCAAGACATAACAGAGAGTGTCCCATTCCACCCTATCGAAAGCTTTAGACAAATCCAACTTGATTACTAGGTTATTACCTCTTGTTTTAGTTGAAATATCTTTCATCATTTCTGATGCTAACCTTATATTTTCAATCAATAATTAGTTTTTAATAAATCATGTTTGCTCTTGTGATATTATTAATGGCAAAATATTACTTAATCTATTTTGAATTATTTTAGCCAAGATCTTATAAATCGCATTACATAAGCTTATTGGTCTGAAGTCTTCACATATTTATGGAGCTTCTTTTTTGGGAATTAAAACTATAGACGAGTTTGCCCAAGCTTTAGGAATATCTGCTCCAGCAAAAAAACTAGCAATTACTGTGCTAGATCATTCTTAATAATGGGCCAATTGAGCTGAAAAAAGTAATTATTCCAGCCATCTGGTCACACTGCACTATCTTTATCGAGATTAAAGACTACTATTTTTACCTCTTCTTCTTTTGGGATCTTTTCCATCGTTTGATTCTGTTCTTTAGTGATGGAAGTCCCTACTTATTATATTAAATGGTTCCCTTCATGAGGCATCTGGCCACACAAGTGGGATTTAAAGAAGTCCTCGAGGGGGGTTCCAAGTTGCTTATCTTCTTCTATCCATGCTCCTTCTTTATTTTTTAATCCTTTAATTTTATTTTTCTATGTTTTTATTTTTCTATGTTTTTATTTTACACATATTATGGAAAAATTTAGTGTTTCTATCACCATCTTTTAACCATTTAATTTTTGTTCGTTGTTTCCAGTATATTTCCTCCATGTGTAATTTTAAACTCAATTTACCATTAGCCTTATTTAACACTTGTCTTATAGCTTCTTCATTTTTATTATCGTATTCTTTTTCTAGTTTTTCCACTTGTTCTTCTGCTTGTTTTATTTTCTGATTTATATTTCCAAAAACTTCCTTATTCCAAGATTTTAAATGTTTTTTTAGTCTATGTAAATTAGTCATTAGGACCTATATCGGTTTCCCCTGCGCTGGTTCTGACCATGACTCTCTTACTAGTTTTTCAAATTCTATATGTTTCCCCCACATATTTTTAAATTTAAAAGTACCTGTACCTCTTTTATTATTATGAATTGTTATGAGGAGTTGGGAATGGTCTGAACAGGTTCTATTTAAGTGTCTAATCCATGTAGTCCAATGTGAGGCTACCGACTTAGCATTGCACATTACCCTGTCCAGCATGGCCCAAATTGCTCCTCTTTTTCGCCAATTATTACACCAAGTGTAATTTGAACCTGTGAAGTCTATTTTCATCAAGTTGGAATTAAAGATTGCCTCATTAAATTGAGACATTGTTTTTGTGTTCGGGGTTTTTCCTCCCTTCTTTTCCAAGGCACTTCTTATCACATTAAAATATCCTCCTATAATCCAGGGAGAGTTTTTCACCGCTATTTCCTGCATTTCCTCTCATAAGACTAATCTAGATTTTTTATCATTTTTGGCATAAACTACCGATATTATGTCTTTTGATTTATTATTCATTTTAAAATGCACTATCTGTTCTGTGTCTTTTAATATTTCAATATCTAAATAATTATGCCACACTATCCAGAGTTTACTGTTTAGGTTAGCAAATGAATTATTAAACCCTAATATTCGACTATATTTAACTATTTGTTCTTGCTGAGTCATAGGCTTTGCAATAACAACCAATGAAATCTTATGTGTTTTAATCAATCTTTTTAATCTGTTTATCGAAAGATTATTTGCCACCCCGCTAATGTTCCAATATATGTAACTATCCATTAAAGCCTAATTTAGATTGTGATCTTGTTGTACATTTTGACTCATATGTTTTATCTAAATATTTTCTCATATTCATAGCACTCTTGGGTGAAATTGATTGAAGTATTTCATTATATTTTCCTTGCTTACCGAGTTGCATAGCCATTCTTTTATGGCTACCATAGATTGATCCCTAGTAAGTTTTTTACAATTCTCCTCATACATTGCTAAATCATCTTTCGCTTCTTCTAAATTACTTTCTTCCTTTGCTTCTAATATTCCAAATGGGGGGCAACTAAATACCTCTGATTCTTCTTTCGAGAAGTCAAGGAGGTCTTCATCTATCCAACTATAATCTTCTATTTTTTCCTTTAACACCCTTCTAAGTTTGTTTTTTCTACCTATTTTCCTACTAGCTTTCACCTCCTCCCATCCATCTTCCTTATTTTCCTCATTTCTTATCTCTAAGCTTGCTTCTATATTACTTTTACCCTCCTCCATATCTAAAAAATAACTCCCATTCTCCCTCCTACTCTCCTCTTCTTCCTCCTCTAAAGCTTGTATTTTTCCATGTTTCGGGCCCCATTCATCTCTCCTTATCCATTTCTCAACCCTTCTTCTTCTACTTTCCTGCCATTGTATCTCACCTGTATGTTCTGTTCCTATTTTGCACACATCCATATCGTGCCCAAGTCTTTTACAGGTTAGGCAATAAGAGGGCCAGCTTTCGGGTATGGCAGTTTGCCAAAACCCCTCATTCTGCCCATCTTCACCTTCGCCTATCCATATTCTGCTCGGGGGTTGTGTGAGGAGGTTGCACTCCACACAGACGCGAGCCTTACTCGGCCGTGTCATTGACATAGTGGCCTCATCTCGAATTAGTGGCTTGCCCAAACAAGAAGATATAGCATAGAGAGAATGGGCGTTAAACAGATATATAGGGAGGTTCGGCAAAAAGAACCATACCGGGGCAAGGGGCGGCTCCGCCCTTGGACTGAAGTTCTTCGTCCATTTTAGCACTCGCATGGGATAACCATTAACTTTCCAAACTCTGCTATGCCATAAATGATAGTAGTCTTCGTTCGAAAAACACTGCAAAAAAACATGCTTTGCATCATAATCTGCCAGCTTAACCTTACCCGTGAGTTTTAAAGAGGAGATAAATTGAAGAATGTCACTCGGGCGAGGCCTGCCGTGGGAAAACTTTCCGACGAGCATGTGTTCATAAGGCGCCTGTAACTTCCTCATCTCTTCGATTGAAAATATGATAATGGGACTCTCGTTTTTTTCCGAATGAGAGTGAAGGAGGCGCGGGCTCCTTTGTTATAAAGGCAAAAGACTTATTTTTTAAAAATAAGTCATGTTGCTCCATTTTCAGCTTGAGAGGAGCTTGATTTGAGCAAAAATAGGAATTTTCTCTCTCTAGAAAGTGAGATTTTCTCTCTATAGAAGTTGAGAGCATTTTTTGAAAAAAGCGCAAATGTATTTTTTTTTCTTCTTCTTCGTCTTTTTTTTCTTCTTCTTCGTCTTCTTCTTCTTCTTCTTCGTCTTCTTCTTCTTCATCTTCTTCTTCTTCGTTTTCATCATCATCATCTTCATCATCATCTTCATCTTCTTCTTCTTGTTCTTTTTTTTCTTCTTCTTCATCTTCTTCTTCTTCATCTTCGTCTTCTTCGTCTTCGTCATCTTCATCTTCATCTTCATCTTCTTCGTCATCATCATCATCATCTTCTTCTTCTTCTTCTTCTTCATCTTCTTCGTCTTCATCTTCTTCGTCTTCGTCTTCTTCTTCTCCTTCTTCTCATTCTTCTCATTCTTCTTCTCCTTCTTCTTCTCCTTCTCCTTCTCCTCCTTCTTCTCCTCCTCCTTCTCCTCCTCCTTCTCCTCCTCCTTCTCCTCCTCCTTCTCCTCCTCCTTCTCCTCCTCCTTCTCCTCCTCCTTCTCCTCATCCTTCTCCTCCTCCTCTTTCTCCTCCTCCTCCTCCTCCTTTTTCTCCTCCTCCTCCTCCTCCTCCTCCTCTTTCTCCTCCTCCTCCTCCTCCTCCTCCTCCTCCTCCTTCTCCTCCTCCTTCTCCTCCTCCTTCTCCTCCTCCTTCTCCTCCTCCTTCTCCTCCTCCTCCTCCTCCTCCTCCTCCTTCTCCTCCTCCTTCTCCTCCTCCATCTCCTCCTCCTTCACCTTCTCCTCCTCCTGCTCCTCCTCCTTCTCCTCCTCCTTCTCCTCCTCCTTCTCCTCCTCCTCCTCCTCCTCCTCCTCCTCCTCCTTCTCCTCCTCCTCCTCCTCCTCCTCCTCCTCCTCCTCCTTCTTCTCCTCCTCCTTCTCCTCCTCCTTCTCCTCCTCCTACTCCTCCTCCTCCTCCTCCTATGTCTCCTCCTTCTCCTCCTCCTTCTCTTCCTCCTTCTCCTCCTCCTTCTCCTCCTCATTCTCCTCCTCCTCCTTCTCCTCCTCATTCTCCTCCTCATTCTCCTCCTTCTTCTCCTTCTCTTCCTCCTCCTCCTCCTTCTCTTCCTCCTCCTCCTCCTCCTCCGCCTTCTTTTCCTCCTCCTTCTCCTTCTTTTTTTTTATTAAATTTTGTTTATTAAATATAGCCATCTCTTTTGCAGGAGGAATACCTTTTTTACAAGCTTATTCTACCCTTACCCCTCTTACAACCTTTTCCCTTTTCTAATAAACTTATAAACTCTAGATTACATTTTAAATTTAACGAGATAAAACAAAAGGCTAATGCTCATCTATTCCTTTATTAGACCCTTCCTTATAGCTTTGTGCTTTTCTTTGCTCCTACATCCGTTCAGCATGTTGTATCACCTTATTTTTGCCCTGTTCTAGATTGCTAATCTCCAACTTTAACTCCCAACATGGTCTTTACTATAAGAACTCAAGTTTCCTGCAGCAACTCTAGAAAAAAAAACAGCTCCAAGTATATCTTCATCCTTGCTTACCTTTGCCCTTAGCCGCTTGAATTCTTATTTGTTGCGCTTGGATTGGTTCCCTAGTCTTCTTACATTATGAGGCCGCTTTCGTCTTCCTTTTGCTGGGGCGGGCTGAATCTGAGTTTCTGTTTTCCCAGCCACCTATACTAATTGCTAACTAATCCTAACACCTATTGACTCTTCTAATATAACACATGACATAACCTCCTTTAAAATTAAAGCAATAACACAGACTCCTGAAACAAACACTTACAACATAATTTAAACATAAAGAAGCTTATTATAAACAATGTCTCATGACCATTTTCAGATCTCCATTACAAGTCCTAGCTGCTGGAATTATGCCCATTCCGATTTAATGCCTTGCACTGCTAAAAAATAGAAAATAGCCACAAAAACCAAAAACAAAAAATCCAATATACCAGCATTCCTTACAACTTTACCTCCCTTCTGCTGCTTATTTTTCTTTTGGGCATTGCTGGTTAGTTTCCCTGCAGAGACATCCCCTGCACTGGAATCTACCCACTCTTACCTTAACATTTATTTGTGATTATTTTGCGATTTATAACTAAGCTATCTGTAATTCTTCTTAAACTTTCTTATTCGCAAATAAGGAAAAGCCTTCTTATCTAAACTTGCAATACCTTTTAGCTTACCTGGAATAAACTCCTCATTATATTCTAAATCTCCACTCTTCTCACCTATTCTAGCAAGGTTATCCGCCAGTGTGTTTGCTTCCCTATATATGTGAGAAATTGAGGCATTCAGATCTTTTGTGAGATTCCTTATCATTTCTATCTCTTCCTCATGTCTCCATAGAGTTGTTTTTTTAGTTACTAAATTTACCAGCAATAAAGAATCCACCTGTATTTGTAGATTATTAAAACCCATCTTTTTACAAAGATTTAGACCTGTTTTTAGTGCCCTTATTTCCGAGTGTAGAGCCGAGAAGGCTTTACCTGCAAGAGTGAATGCTTTAATAATGAGCCCATTAGAATCTCTTATTACTTCTCCTCCTCCTGCTATTCCTGTATCCATATTATTGCTGCCATCCGTGTTAAGTGATAACCTTCCTACTGGAGGCCTATTACAGGTTATACTTTTTATCCTTTGCTGCTTAATTATCTTAATGGTAAGGTCCCATGACTTTTCTACAACCTCATATATGTCCTTATTTACTATTGTTATAGGCTTTATACAAGATATGTTACTAATAACTTTCCTAATTTCATTTAAGATTTCACCTGAATTCATCTTTACTCCCTCAAATCTACTCTTGTTTCGGACTTTCCATATGCACCAAAGTACTCCATGTGGTATTTTTTGGTTTAGCCAATTTCTAGAGGGACTACTTGTATTTTCCTTTTTTTAATTTATTAACTCTTTCTATGATCCCATCCTCTTTATTACTTATTTGTTTAAATTTTTCCAGCTCCCTCCAGATTTCTTGTGCTATTTTTCCTTTCGAAAAAAGGTGATCTAATGATTCTTCTGCTTCCATGTAGCAGTCACATCTAGATACTATTTTTATGCCTTTTTTTTGTACATTAGTATTCACGGGTAAGGCATTCACTAGTGTTTTCCAAGCTAGCGAACACATTTTGTGAGGGATGTCTTCCTTCCATGCCCATTTAAATAAGGGTTGTACGGGTTTTTTCTTTCTAATCAATTCATTTGCCGATTTCAGTGTAAAATTACCTTGCGGTGAGAGAGTCCATATCCAACCGCTCTTTTTCAGAATTGAATGAGATTCTATGATCTCCTTCTGTTTTACCAGTGCTTTCCAGTTATTAGAGGCCTTCCTTTGAAGCTGATCATGGTAACCTCTATATTTGGCTCTCATATATTTAGCCTAAAGGCTATCACTGTATTTTAGCCTCCACCATCCTTTACAGTCCCAAGCAGTGGCCATATCCTGTAAATTCATTATACCTAATCTATCTTCCTCTTTTGGGTAGCAGATGTCTTCCCAGTTTTTCCAATGGATTTTATTTTTCCCCTCTTTTTTACCCCATAAGAAATTAGCCATTTCTGATTCTAAATTTTTAATAAATTTCTTCGGAGGGTGAATGACCGATAGAATGTGTACCAGTGTACTTTGGATAACATGAGAGATATGTGTGATCCTTCCCCCAGATCCCAATAGTTCTTCTTTCTAACCTGCTATTTTCTTTCTCATTTTCTCCTATAAGGGTGCTAGGTATTCTTCTCTCAGTCTTCCCTCGTATATGGGGCAGCCTAGGTACATTAAGGCTCCTTTTTTATGAGTAAAACCTGTAATGCTTTTAACTTTATTTACCACTTTCTCTATAGTTTTTGTGGCTAGCATAAACTGGCACTTCTTTTTGTTAACTACTTGCCATGTTTCTATTTCAAAAATATGTAGAAGTTCCATGAGGTTACTCAGTGATCTTTTGCTTGCATTCGTAAAAATTATTAGGTCGTCTGCATATGCTAAACAACCTATTCTTGGGGTGTTACTTGGTTGCCTGAAGGGGATTATTTTTCCTTCAGACATTCTTTTATTCAAGTTAATAATTAGCAATTCTAGGTAAATATCAAATAGTAAGGGAGACAACGGATCCCCTTTCCTTTAGCTTCTTTTTGGCTTGAATTCCCCACCTTTCTTCCCATTTACAATGACTTTTACCCATACACTGGAGACACATCTAAATATTAAATCAATGCTTAATTCTGAGAATCCGAAATTCCTCATAGTAAAGCAGAGAGTATCCCATTCTACCTTGTCAAATGCTTTAGATAAATCCAGCTTATCTACTAATTTATTCCCTCTTGTTTTTATTGCTAACTCCCTCATCATTTCCGACGCTAATCTGATATTTTCAATCATTAGCATGTTTTTGACAAATCCTATTTGTTCCTGGGATATAATACATGGTAAGATACTACTTAATCTATTTTGCAATATTTTTGAAAGGATCTTATAAATTGCATTACATAAGCTAATTGGTCTGAAATCCTCACATTTCTGTGGGGATTCTTTTTTTGGTGTTAGCACAATGAATGAGGATGCCCATCCCTTAGAAATTTCCGCCCCTACAAAAAAACTAGCAATTGTAGGAACTAGATCATTTTTAATTATTTGCCAGTTTAGCTAGAAAAAATAATTATTCCAACCATCTGGCCCTACAACGCTATCCTTATCCATGTCAAATATCACATTTTTAACCTCTTCCTCCTCAGGTATCCTCTCCATCATTTGATTTTGCTCATTAGTGATTATTTTACTAATTCCTTTCATTAAAAAATCCCCTTCATGAGAGGCATGACCACATAAATGTTTTTTAAAAAATTCTTCGAAGAGAATTTCTATTTGTTTATCTTCTTCTACCCAAATTCCCTCATCGCTTTTTCTGCCTTTGATTCTATTCTTTTGGCCTTTTATTCTACTTATATTATGGAAAAATTTAGTGTTTCTATCTCCATCTTTAAGCCATTTAATTTTTGCGCACTGCTTCCAATATATTTTTTCCATATGCAATTTTAGTCTCAGACTACCTTTTGTCTTGCTTAATTCTTGTCTGATTTTTTGATTATTTATGTTATCGTATTCAAATTCTAACTTTGCCACTTCCTCTTCTGCTTGCTTTATATTTTGATTTAGATTTCCAAAAACTTCTTTGTTCCATGTTATTAGGCATTTCTTTAATCTGTACAACTTAGCCATTAGAGCCTCCATGGGCTTACCCATTGCAGGCTCTAACCATGAATCTCTAATCAACCTTTCAAATCCACTGTGCTTTGCCCACATATTTTGAAATTTGAAGGTACAAGGAGCTATTTGATTCTTTTGTGCTGTTATGAGCAGAGGGCTATGGTCTGAGCAGGTTCTATTTAAATGCCTTAGCCCAGTAGCCCCGTGTGTGGCTACCCACTTTGCATTACATAGGACTCTGTCCAGTCTAGTCCATATTGCTCATCTTTTCCGCCAGTTATTACACAATGTATAACTTGTGCCTGTAAAGTATAATTCTGTTAAATTACAGCTAGCAATTGTATCATTAAATTGCGTCATTGCTACTATATCCGGAGATTTACCTCCTTTCTTTTCCTGCGGGTTTCTTATAACATTAATGTCTCCCCCTATAATCCAAGCGGTATTTTTAGATGCGATTTCTTGCATCTCCTCCCATAGGGCTACTCTGGATTTTTTATCATTTTTAGTATACACTACCGATATAATTTCATCTGCATTTTTATTTGTTTTGAAGAGAACTACCTGTTCTATATCCTTTAATATAATAATATCCATACAATTATGCCACAAGATCCATAGTTTATTATTTAAGTTCACAAATGCATTATTAAACCCTAAGATTACACTATACTTCGTTAATTGATCATGTTGTACCATTGGTTATGCAATAACAACTATAGAAATTTTATGTATCTTTATTAGTTTTTTCAGCCTATTTATCGAGGGGTTGTTAGCTACCCCTCTGATGTTCCAGTAGAGACATCTATCCATTAAATCCTAATTTTGTTTGAGATCTAGTTGTGCATTTGTGCTCATACATTTTATTCAAGTATTTCTTCATGTTTCTCAGGGTCTTAGGTATGTTAGAAAAAGCATGCATTACTTCATTATATCCTACCTGCTGCCCTAGTTTCATAGCCATGTTTTTCATGGCCTCCATAGCTTGAACCCTAGTGAACATTCCCAAATATTCCTCATAGATTACTAGATCATCCTTCACCTTCTCCAAGTGATCTACCACTCTTTCTTCATCTTTACCTAATGGAGGGCAACTTAGTATATCTGAATCTTCTGGATAATCCAGAAGATCATCTTCTTGCCAATTATAGTCCTCTATTCATTCCTTTAAAACCCTCCTGGTTTTAATTTTTTTCCCCTATTCTTTTTGCTTCGCACCACTTCCCATCCCCCATTATTTTCCACCTCTTCCTCACCTTCTAAACTCATTTCTATTACTTCTCTTGCTGCATTAGAGCCTCCTAGCTCTTGCTGAAAGCTCTCCCACTCTCTCCCATTTTCCCGCTCCTCCACTCCCAAGCCTAAATCCTGAAATTCACACCCTACTGACCTCTCTCTTGAGCCTTTCGGAGCTCTCTCCCCCTTCCTTATCCATCTCTCAACCTTCCTTCCTCCTCCTTCCAACCTCTGCCCTTTTCCTTTATCCTCCATCCCTGCCCTACACTCTCCCATTTCGTGCCCAATCAGTTTGCAGTTTAAGCAGTATGAAGGCATATATACGGGTATTACAGTTTGCCAAAAACCTTCCTGCTGTTCATCTTCTCCACTAGTTATCCATATCTGGTTTGGAGGCTGGGCAAGCAAGTTACATTCTACACAGACTCGGGCGTAACTTGGCCTTGTCATGGCCACTCTTGCTTCGTCCCAAAGCATAGGCTTCCCCAAACAAGAGCTAATGGCATGAAGAGCAAGCGGGTTGAATAAATATAGTGGAAGACTCGGCAAAGAAAACCATACCAGGGCTAGAGGCGCCTCCTCTAGTGGGCTGAAGTTTTTCGTCCACTTCAGAATGCGCATGGGGTAGCCATCCACTTGCCAAGAAACTCTATGCCATAAACGATAATGGTCTTCCTCCGAGCAGCACTGAAGAAAGGCGTGTTTGGCGTCGTAGTCTATGAACTTCACTCTTCCTGTGAGCTTTAGAGAAGAGAGGAAGTGCTGAATGGAATTCGCATTTGGCCTGCCATGGGAGAATTTCCTGATGAGCATGTATTCAAATGGTTCCATGAGTTTCTGCAGTTCGTGCCTTGAGAAGTTAACAACGGGACTCCCATTTTTGTTCCCGAAACAGCATGAAGGAGGCGCGGTCCCTTTTAATGTTGATGGAAATGACTTATTAAATACTAATAAGTCCTTTTCCTCCATTTGTAGCTTGAAAGGGCTTGAATTTGAGCAAGAATGGTGATTTTCTCTCTCTAGAAAATGAGGTTTTCTCTCTCTAAAAGTTGAGAGCATTTTTTGAAAAAACCGCAAATGTTTTTTTTTCTTCTTCTTCTTCTTTTTCTTCTACTTCTTTTTCTACTTTTTCTTCTTCTTCTTCTACTACTACTACTACAACTACTACATCATCATCATCATCATCATCACCATCATCATCATCATCATCATCTTCTACTACTACTACTACTACTTCTTCTTCTTCTACTTCTTCTACTACTACTTCTTCTTCTACTTCTTCTACTACTCCTTCTTCTTCTACTACTTCTTCTTCTTCTTATTCTTCTTCTACTTCTACTTCTTCTACTTATTCTACTTCTTCTTCTTCTTCTACTACTACTACTTCTTCTTCTACTTCTTCTACTACTACTTCTTCTCCTACTTCTACTACTACTACTTCTTCTTCTGCTACTACTACTACTTCTTCTTCTTCTCCGTCATCATCATCATCATCATCATCTTCTTCTTCTTCTTCTTCTTCTTCTTCTCCTCCTCCTTCTTCTTTTTCTCTTTTTTTAAGGTTTATTTTTTAAAAATTATACCCTCTCTTTTGGCAGAAGAATACCATTTTTACAAGCTATTAACTACCCTTTGCCCCCTCACACCCTTTTAAATTTCAAAAAAGATCTCAAAATTCTACAATTCTAGGCACACTTTATGGAAAGCATGAAAGATAATCTCTTAATCTTTTAAATGCTGATTTGTTGTGCCATTTTCTACTTTTCTGCCCAAGTCCTTTAGGTGCTAATTTGTTCTATTTTTTCTGAAGAAAAAGACACATTTTCTGCTCTTCTGCTCCCTCCTGTTTTGTTTTTTTATGCTTCCTGTTCATAGCCTTTTCCTTAATGACTCTCACATTTCAGCAACTCTTTTATCCTTCTCCTTATTAGCATATACCCTGCACCGAATACAAAACAAACACCAGAGAAACCAGCTATCTCTTACCTTATACCTTACCATACTACTACCTTTTCCTAGCCTTCTCCTTACTCCATTTTAAATCAAGCTACAAACCTAGTATCAACTTACACGTAACCTACAAACTACTTGACCCCTACCACTACCGATCCCTATATAACAGAAAATACAGGCCTTTCCTTCATCACAAACTATACATTCTTTTAAAACATAAGCTAACATAATTACAAAATAGCACTTCACAACTTTTCCAGCTTCCTCTCCCATCCGTAAATCTATCCGTGGCTACCTACAAATCAAAAAAAATACAACATTCTACACAGCCCATCACAAGCATTACCTTTCCCGGGCACCCTATCTCTTGCCATTGTTGTCTCTTTCCTGATATAGAAGCTGTGTTCCTGTAAGATAAAGACAAAAAAGCACAAACAATATATATGCTGTTATCCCCTTTGACTTGTGCCCAATTGCCTCTCTTGATTCCTACATATCCTAACATATGGATAAGCCATTTTATCCAGCTTAGCCATTCCAACGAATTGGATGGGAATATCATTCCCATTAAATTCTTGTGTGCCCCTATGCATACCCTCTTTTTCCAGCTTGTCTGCTAATGCATTAACATCCCTATAAATATGTGATATTGTGGCCTCCAGCTCTTCCATTAAGTCTCTTATATTTTCAGTATCTACCTCATATTTCCACATTTGTAATCTTTTTGAAGCTAACCCTTCTAGTAGTTTTGAATCCACCTGGATTTGTATCTTCTTAAGATTTAGACTTTTACAAATCTGAAGTCCCCAAAGCAAGGCTTGTATTTCAGACTATAAGGCTGAATTAGATTTATTTTTCATAGTAAATGCTTTTATAATCTTACCTTGTGCATCCCTGATCACTTCTCCTCCACCCGCTATTCCCATATCCCAATTAAAGCTGCCATCTGTGTTAAGAGCAAAAGTTTCGTTTGGTGGTTTAATCCAAGAAACTCTTTTTAGACCCAACCATCCCTCTTTTCTAATACTTAGCCCCCATTTAATTTTTAGATTTTTTCATATATTAATGTTATCAGTTTTAATAGGCGTTACAGCAGAAATAATTGAGATTTCCCTCTTTATATCCTTCAAAATTTCTTCTGAATTCATTTGTATTCCTTCAAACCTACTTTTATTCCTAGCTTTCCATATACACCAAATGATTACTGAGGGAATATTATTCCTAAACCAGACTTGAATTTGGCTTTTAGGTTTTTCCCTGTTCCAGTTTATCAATCTATTCTCTAGTTTATCTTTTAACTGTCCCCCTATATAATCTAGCTGATTCCATATCTCCCCTGCTATTTTCCCATTTGAAAAAAGATGATCCGTGCTTTCTATTTCTGAGTGACAGCATTCGCATCTAAAGACCAACTTTATGCCTTTTCTCTGTATATTAAAATCCACTGGTGTGGCTTCTATGAGTGTTCTCCACATTAGTGTTTTCATTTTCTGTGGAGTATCACTTTTCGAAAAGACTTTAAATATCGGTGTGTGCCTGTGCATTTTTCTTAATATGTTCTTTGCTGATTTAAGGGTGAAGTTTCCTTGTTTTGGTTAACATCCATTTCCAACCGCTTTTATTTAATCTAGAATGAGCTTCAACTATCTCTTTTTGTTTTATCATCAATTTCCAAGCTTTAGATGCTTTTTTTTGAAACTTTCAATTGCTCATTTTCCCATCCATACTTGGAACACATAAAATTTGCCCACATGCTATTATTTTTTTTCAATCTCCACCAGCTTTTGTAGGCCCATGCCGTAGCCATTTCATTAAGGCTAGTAAAGCCTAGACCTGCTTCCTATTTGGGAAAGCATAAATCCTACCACTTTCGCCAATGTAGTTTTGGCTTACCTTCTTTCTTACCCCATAAAAAATCAGCCATATCCTTTTCCAGTCTCTTTATGATCTTTTTTAAAGGATGCATAACGGTTAAGATATGAGCCAGTGAGCCCTGTAATACATGTGTAATTAATATAATTCTACCTCCCATGCTTAAGAGATCCTCCTTCCATCCCACTATTTTTTTCTTTCATTCTTGCAACTTGATAATTTAAATATTCTTCTTTTAATCTTCCTTCGAATATAGGGCAACCTAGATACATAAATGCACCTTTTTTTCTGGGTGAATCTTGTAATATTTGAAACCCTTTGAGCCACTTTATCTGGTGCTTTTTCTGCAAGCATAAATTGACACTTTTTTATATTTAGGGTTTTTCCTGTTTCCTCCTCTAGCGTGTGCAATAAACCCAGCAAATTTAGAAACGATTTCTTACTGGCATTTGTGAAAATAATAACATCATCTGCATAAGCCAAACAACAGACTCGGGGAGTATTCTTAGGTTGCCTGAACATTAATATCTTTTCATTTTCCATTTCTTCTTTTAAATTTATCAGTAATGTTTCTAAGTAAATATTAAATAAATAAGGTGATAAAGGATCTCCTTGCCTTAGGCCTCTAATAGGCTTAAACTCGTTCCCTATCCTTCTGTTAATTATTATTTTAACCCATAAACTTGATATGCATCTATGCATTAAATCTATCCAGAACTTCGAAAAGCCCATCTTACGCATTATAAAAAATAAGATTTACCATTCGACCCCGTCAAAGGCTTTTGACAAGTCAAGTTTTAAGGCAACATTGTGTCCCCTTGCCTTGGTCCCAACTTCTTTCATCATTTCTGATGCTAGACTTATATTTTCTGTTATCAATCTATTTTCCACAAAGCCAGATTGTTCTTGCGAAATTATTTTCGGAAAAATAAGCCTAAGCCTATTTTGTAGTAGCTTCGTTAAAATCTTGTAAATCGAGTTACACAGGCTAATTGGCAGAAAATACTCACATTTTTGTGGGTTTTCGGTTTTAGGAATAAGAACAATGAAAGAGCTTGCCCACGATTTTGTAATTTCTGCTCCTGCCAATATCCAGGTTATGGCTTGTAACAAGTCTGACTTAATAATAGGCCAACATATTTGGAAGAAAGCATTATTCCAACCATCTAGTCCTGCCGTGCTATCTTTATTCATATCAAAAACAGCTGCCCTTATTTCCTCTTCATCAGGAAATTTAGACAATTCTGCATTATCTCTCTCTATGACTTGTAGTTTTATTTTCTGTATTAAACTATTTCCTTCTCGCCTCATATTCTCACACAAGTGCGTTTTTAGGTATCCTTCTAACTCTGTTCTTATCTCCTCTTCTTTTTCAACCTATTTACCTTCAGAATTTTTTATAGCTTTTATCTTTTGTTTTTGAGATTTGATTTTTGCCATAGTGTGAAAGAATTTAGTATTATTATCTCCTTCCTTTGACCACTTAATCCTAGCTCTCTATTTCCAGAAAAATTCTTCCATGTTTAAGCAAAGTCTTAATTCTGCCTCTGCCCGACTTAACTTTTTTCTACTTTCCTCGTTTTGGTCTCTCTCATATTTTATTTCATTCTTCTCCACCTTTTCCTCTGCCTGTATTATATTCCTATTTATATTTCCAAATACTTCCTTATTCCATGTGGTCAATCTAATTTTTAGTCTAAGCATTTTTATTGCTAAGCTTTGTAGTGGATTGTCTATAGCTTTTTCTGCCCATGAATTTTCCACTATTGTTAAAAGATTTTCATGCAAACCCCAAATATTTTGAAATTTAAAGATTTTCTTTGGCTTATAATTATACCGGTGAGTCAAAAGTATAGGACTGTGATCTGAGCAGGTTCTATTTAAATGTTTAATAGTTGTAGCTCCATGAGAATCTAACCATTTTGCATTAAATAAAAACCTATCTAGTCTAGCCCAGATTGCTCCCCACTTTTTCCAGTTATTACACCATGTATATTTTGCGCCTATAAAATCTAGTTCTATTAAATTGGCATTAGTGATTGCCTCATTAAATTGTGACATTGCCTATGCATCAGCATATCTTCCTCCTGTTTTCTCACTAGGGCTTCTTATTACTTTAAAATCTCCTCCAATGATCCATGGAGAATCCTTTACAACAATTTCTTTTATATCCTGCCATAGTATTTTTCTCCCTTCTTTAGAATTTTTTGCATAAACTGCTGACATTAAAATTTCTGTGTTACTAACAATTTTAAAATGTAATATTTGTTCTGTGTCTTTTAAAATTCTGAGATCTATATTATTCCCCCACATGATCCAGATTTTCCCATTCACATTTGCTATGACATTATCAAATCCCATTAACTTTTTATATTGGTCTAGTTTGTTTTTATCTACCATTGGTTCAGTTATAATTAATATTCTTAGTTTATGAATTTTAATGAGTTTTTTTAGTCTATTTAAGGTGGGTGTGTTAGCCACACCTCTTATATTCCAATATAAACAACTAACCATTACCTGCTGATTTTGACTGCGCTCTCGTTCTACACTTTGAATCGTATTGCATATTCATATACTTCTTCATGTTCCTTGGGGGTTTTGTTACACTAGAAACCGGTTCCATAATCCTTTCCTTTAGACTTTTTCCAAGTTGTAGCACCATTATTTTTAGCTCCTCCAAAGCCACTTTCCTTGTACATGTGTCCCATTTTCTTACGGCCATTTCCAAATCATCTTTAGAAATCTTCATTTCCATCCTTTCCATATCTTTTCTTTGAGGTGGCAAGTTCCAGCATTTCACTTCGATTCCTCCTCTGAAAAATCCAACATATCTTACTCCATCCAGCTTAAATCCTCCTTCTTGTCTCTTGCATTTCTCCTAGACCTAACCTTCTAAACATGCCTCTTATATCTTTTACTAGGTTTCGGTAAGTCCCAAGCACAGCCATCCGCTTGGAACTCCATTTTCATTTCCTCTCCGGTGGTGCAAAACTCCCCATTCGGGGCCATGTCCTTGCCTCCCTCTTCCATGCCTACATCTCCTTCTCGGCTTGACTTCCTTCCACTACTGTTCCTTACAGAAACTTCATTCCCTTCCTCCCTTGAGCTCTTAGCATCAAGCTCCTTTGGTGACTCAGTCGAGGCCTCAAATAGTTGTGTAAAAACTTTGCCCGTTCTTTCCTTCATTATCCATTTCTACACCTTGACTTTTCCTGCCCTTTCTTTAACATTTTCATTTAGTTCTAAGCCCATTCTGCATTCAACCTCATCGTGACCCATTCTTTTGCATGATGTACAGTATCTAGGAAAGTATTCCGGGACGATCGTTTGCCAAAAACCATTAATATCATCACTGCCTATCCATAGTTTATGTGGGGGTATCGACAGCAAGCTCGTCTCTACACAGAGGCGAGCACAGTGAGGTCGAGACATAGAGGCAGTAGCCTCGACCACCCTCATCGGTTTGCCCACACACGAAGCAATAGAGAAGAGAGCCGCCTTGTTATAGAAAGGTAGAGGAAGATTCAGGAGTAGAAACCATACTGGTGCAATGGAAGATTCTTCCAGCGGGGTGAACTCGTTTGTCCATTTCAGCATGCGCATGGGAAAGCCCTTGATATACCACATACCTCGCATCCATATTCTATAATAATCTTCTTCCTCCGAGAGTCGTAGAAAGATATGTTTGGAGTCGAAATCTTTCGTTTTTACTGCCCCTTTGAGCTTTAGTAAGGATAGGAAGTCGCGAATGTCTTTAAAGCTCGGTCGGCCATGTAAGAACTTCCCAACCAAAGTCCATTCAAAGGGTTCTGCCATTCTTGCAAGTTCGGCTGGAGAGAAAAAGACCGCCGGCGAGTATTGCTTATTCCCGAAAGAGGGAGGATTATGCGTAGGCCCTTGCAATATTGAAGCAAATGACTTCATATGAGCTAGGAAGTCCTCTTGCCCCATTTTGAGCTTGAAATTGGCTATTTTCTACCCAAATTCGGCACTTTCTCTCTCCAAAATTCAAGTTTTCTTTTTCTAGGAGTTGAGAGCATTTTTCAAAAAAAACGGCAAAAAATTCTTCTTCTTCTTCTTCTTCTTCTTCTTCTTCTGCTTCTTCTTCTTCTGCTTCTTCTTCGTCTTCTTCTTCTTCGACTTCTTCTTCGTCTTTTTCTTCGTCTTCCTCATCATCATCATCATCATCTTCTTCTTCTTCTTCTTCTTCTTCGTCTTCTTCTTCTTCTTCGTCGTTGTCTTCTTCTTATTCTTCTTCTTCTTCGTCTTCTTCTTCTTCTTCTTCTTCTTCTTCTTCTTTTTCATCTTTTTCTTCTTCTTCTTCTTTGTCTTCTTCTTCGTCTTCTTCTTCTTCTTCTTCGTCTTCTTTTTCGTCTTCTTCTTCGTCTTCTTCTTCTTCTTCTTTTTCTTCATCATCATCTTCTTCTTCGTCATCGTCGTCGTCTTCTTCTTCTTCTTCTTTTTAAAAAGGTTGTTTTATTATTATCACCCTCACTTTTGGCGGAGGAATACCGTTTTTACAAACTACTTCTACCCTTATCCCTTTTACACCCACTTTAAACCTAATCTAAAAACAAATAAAACTTTAAGTTAATGAAATATCCTTCTACTTATCTTTTGCCAAGTAGGCTTGCTTGTTTTCCTTTTATATCTTTTTGATTTTTTTTGCCAAGGCCCTATTTGTTTGGGCCATTCTCTTTCCATTCTTTTAGTCTCTTTCTAAGTACTCCCATCTTCTGCCTTATTTCTGAGTAAGGGAATGTTCTTCGGTTTGAATTGTCCCTTTATGCATCTTGAAGCTTTCTTTCATCGCCTTGTTCGAGGACTCATCTATCCCCGATCCCCCAATGGCTGTGACTGACTCAAGACTGACTTACATGCTGACATCTTACATACTTTAATAACATATCTACTTATAGACTCAAGACCAATCACATGAACCTTGTGCAGCCACAAACTGCATCCTGATAACTTAAAATCAAGACTCAAAACAAACTCTAATAACATAACAGACTCATGACCGATCACTTGCACATGTGCAGCCGCAAACTACGATAATCTCTTTACGGATCTAATGCAAACTAACTCAAATGCACTGACTCCAAACAGGCTCCTCAAACCAGCCGTTTCCTTGCCTCTCTAACCTTGTCCAGCCTATTTTCCCTTCAGCTAACCTTAGCTGAAAAACAACCTTACTGCAACTTAAACTTGACCTGAAATATTAAACAAAGAAACACTACCAAACAATAGTTTATATTAATTTACAAGCTCTTTCCTTTTCCGACTCCCCTCAGGACCGGGAAGCCATATAACTCTTCACTTATCTCCCTGCCAAATGCAAAGAAAATTCATTAGCAAACATTTTCAGCCCTTTACAGGGCTTAAATAAATATTCTTTTCCTTCCCCCTTTATTATTTTTTTAAATTAATTCATAATTTTTGGATCCTAATATACGGAAATGCAGTTTTATCTAATCTTATCAGGCCTTTGAATTTTTCAGGTATATCCTCCCCTCTGGGTTCTTGGGTCCTTTTTCTCCTTCCTTCCTCAGCTAATCTGTCTGTAATCACATTAGCTTCCCTATAAATATGCTTTATTTCTCCTTTTATTTCTTTTAAAATGTTTTTAATATTTTCAATATCTTCTTCAAATTGCCATAAATATATCTTTCCCTGGACAAGGTTCCCTAATATTTTTGAATCCACTTGTGCTTGAATCTTTAGATAATTATTTGCTTTACAAATTTGCAAGCCCTTTTGTAGGGCTATAATTTCTGCTTGGAAGGCAGAGGATGCTATAGCCCTTGATGTGAACGCTTTCAGTACACCTCCTTCCACGTTTCTTATTAACCCTCCTCCACCAGCCTCTCCCATTTCTCTTTTAAAGCTTCCATCAATGTTTAGTGTTAGACTGCCCTGCCCATGTTTATTCCAGTTGACTATTTTAATAGCTAGCATTTTTCTTGCTATTGTTGCAAGGTGCCATTCTTTCATTCTATCTTCATCTATTTCCATATTTTTCACTTTTATTTGGCTACAAGTAGTGATGACTGTACTTTCTTTTTTGATTTCTTCCAGAATATCATTATGTTCCATTTTTACATTATCAAATCTGCTTCTATTTCTAGCTTTCCATATGCACCAAAGGGCTATATGTGGAATGTAGCTTCTAATCCATTTTAAGATATTATTCTTTGTTTGTTTTTTGACCAGTTTTCTAGCCTATTTCTTAATGTAACTGTACTTCTTTCAATATCTATTTCAATTTCTAATTTATTCCATACTTTTGCTGCTATTTTACCCTTAGAAAATATGTGATCCGAGCTTTCTATATCTTGATGGCAGCATTCACACCTGGATGCTAATTCTATACCTTTCTTCTGAATGTTCGCATCTACAGGGACAATGTTTGACATAATTTTCCACGAAAAAACATTTATTTTTTGAGGCAAATTTTTTTTCCAGAGTATCTTCGATTGTAAGGGTCTTCTACTTCGTACTAGCTCTTTAGCACTTTTTAATGTGAAGTTTCCATTTGGATTTAAAGTCCATTTCCACCCACTTTTCGTTAGTATTGTGTGCTTTTCAACGATGTTCAGCTGTTCACGCATCAATTTCTAGCTTTAGATGCTTTTTTCGTATTTTTAATTGCATTATTTCCTAACCCATATTTAGCTTTCACGAATGCCGCCCAGATATTTTCGTCTTTTTTTATTCCCCACCAATTCTTGCATGCCCACACTTTGGCTATATCTTTTAGGCTGATCAAACCTAAATCTCCCTCCTCTTTTGGGTAACATAAATCTAGCCATCTTTTCCAGTAAAGCTTATTCTTTCCTTCTCTTTTCCCCCATAGAAAATTAGTCATTTCTCTTTCTAATTTTTTAATTATAATATTTGAAGGTTTTGCCGTCATTAAAATATGTATTAATGAGCCATGTATCACATGAGTAATTAGAGTAATTCTTCCTGCCATATTTAATAGGTCTTCTTTCCAACCGGTAATTTTTTTCTTTATCTTGTCCAATAAAAAGGAAAAGTATTCCTCCTTTACTCTTCCTTCATAAATCGGACATCCTAGATACATTAATGCTCCTGTACACTGCGCAAATCCTGTGACCATTTTAATCCTGTGAGCAATATTTTCTGGGGCTTTGGCTGCTATCACAAATTGACATTTATTTTTTTTAAGCTTTTGCCATGTTTCCTCTTCTAGTGTTTGTATAAGCTCCATCAAGTTTTCCATTGATCTGCTACTAGCGTTTGTGAATATGATCACGTCATTTGCATATGCCAAGCAGCATATTAATAGCGTATCTTTGGGCTGTCTGTAGGCTAAGATGCTGCCATTTCTGACATTCTCTTTTAAGTTTACTATTAAGAGTTCTAAATAAATATTGAACAAAGAGGGAGACAATGGGTCCCCTTGCCTGAGACTGCTGGTCGGTTTGAATTCTTCTCCTACCTGGCCGTTTATAAGGATTTTTACCCAAGCACTAGATATGCATCTATATATAATATCTATCCAAAACTCCGAAAACGCCATTCTTCTCATTATATAGCATAGTATATTCCATTCCACTCTATCAAATGCCTTAGCTAAATCCAGTTTCATGATTACATTGTGACCTCTCACCTTAGTCCCTATATCTCTTATCATTTCTGATGTTAAATTAATGTTTTCCATCATCAGCCTATTTTTAACAAATCCTGCTTGTTCTGGGTCAATTATGTTTGGTAAAATCTTACTGAATCTTTTCTGTAGTAATTTAGCTAATATTTTATATATGGTATTACATAAACTAATTGGCCTGTAATCTTCTCCTTTTTGCGGATTTGTCTTTTTAGGTATCAAAACTATATATGAACTGGAACCATGTTTTTGAGATTTCCGCACCCGTGAATATCCAGTTAATAGCTGCTAATACTTTTTTCTTGATTATATTCCAGCTTCGTTGGAAAAATTCATTATTCCAGCCATCTGTACCTGCTGCGCTATCTTTATTTGTATTGAATACCACATCCTTGACTTCTTCTTCCGTAGGAAATTCTGCTAACATTTTATTATCTTCTTGCGTGACCTCTTTCTAATTTCATTAGTGTGAAGCTTCTATTAATATTCAGCCCACTTAGGTACCTTTTAAACAATCCTTCTAATTCAAATTTAATATCTTCCTCCTTTTTTACCCACTCTCCGTTAGCACTTTTGAGACCTTTTATTCCTAATCTTTGTGAGTTAATTTTTGCCATTGTATAGAAAAATTTCGTGTTTTTATCTCCATCTTTCAACCATTTAACTTTCGCTCTTTGCTTCCAATAAATTTCTTCCATATGCATTCTAAGTTTTAATTCAGCTTTTGCTCTATTAACTAATGTCCTGGTTATCTTATTTTGTATATTTTCATATTCTTTCTCTGTTACCGTGGCTTTCTGCTCCGCCTCTTGAATTTTCGTACCACATTACCAAACACTTCTTTGTTCCATTTACTAAGAGCCAATCGTAGTGCTCTCAGTTTTTGTCCCAATATCTGCATGGGGTTACCCAGTATCAGTTTTTCCCATGTATTTTTAACTATGACCTCAAAATCCTTGTGTAAGCCCCACATATTTTGGTATATGAAGGCCTTCTGGCTTCCCTTCTTTTTTCGAAAGCTTACCAAGAGTGGGCTATGATCTGAGCAAGTTCTGCTTAAATGCTGGACTTTAACTTCCCCCATAACATCTAGCCATTTTGCATTAACTAACACTCGATCGAGCCTAGACCAGATCGCTCTCCTATTCTTCCAGTTATTACACCAAGTGTAGTCTGAACCTTGGTATTCTACCACCATTAAACTTGCACTTGCAATAGCCTCATTGAACTGGGTCATTGCTACCGGGTCTGATATCCTACCTCCCTTCTTCTCCGATGTGTTTCTAATTGTATTGAAATCTCCTCCTATAATCCACGGGGACTTCGTGAGTGCTAATTTATTAATTTCGCGCCAGAGCATTTTCCTTTTTTCTTTCGCGTTACTTGCGTAAACCACTGAAAAAATAGTGTCTAACTGCTTTCCCATTTTAAAGTTTATTATTTGATCATTTTTTGATAGGATTTCAATGTCTGTGGAGCTACTCCACATGATACATAATTTGCTGCTATGATTCGAATCGGCCTTTTGCATGCCTATCCTCATCGTATATTTCTCTATCTGGTCTTTAGTTACCATAGGTTCAGCTAAAAAACTACTTTAAGTTTGTGTATTTTAATTAAATTTCTAATTCTATTTATCGTAGTAGCATTCGCTACTCCTGTTATATTTCAGTATAAACTATTCATTTTTAAGTGTACTTAGCTTGCGCTCTAGTAATACATTTCGATTCATATTTCATGTTAGCATATTTCTTCATATTTCTTATAGTTTTACTAATACTCGGTGGGGCTCGCTCTACATTCTTTATTTTATTTATCTTTTCTAAGCTCATGTTTAATTCCATGATTTCTTCTAAGGCTTTTTTTCCTATCTTTTGGTGCATGTCTAATTTTCTATTTTTTAAGCCACAGGTCATCACTTGGTGCATTAAAAACCAGCTTATGTTCTTCATCAGTGTTGCTGGACAATGGCTAGCTTTTAACTTCCATTTCCTCTTCGGAAAGCAAGTCATCCTCAGCCCAATTATGTTGTTCTATATGTTTTAATAACTGATTTTTCTTCCTTCTAAACATTGTTTTTTTCCTCCCTTGTATTTATACTCCTTCCACCTCCCTTGGTATCTTCTCTAGCCATCTTCTGATTTCTTCCATATTGCTTTTATCCCTCACCTCTATTCTTCCATCCCCTCTTCCTAGCTCATCTATCTCCTTTCCTTCTATTTCATCATTTTCTCTCTCCTCTATCGGTTCTTTCTCATTTTCCCGTTCTTCCTCTTTGGCCTCCTGTTCTGACATCTCTCCTCCCTCTCGGCCCTCTTCTGCCTCGCCCTTCCTATCGTCTTTCCTTACCCATGCCTTCCCCTTCTTTTTCCTCAGGTCTGTCAGCATACAAGCCTCCTCTGCGTGACCCATTTTAAGACAATTCAAGCAATAAAATGGCATGTTTTCTGGAACTATATTCTGCCAGAATACATGCTCTACGTCTTTGCCTACCCATTTTTGTTCAGTGGAGGCTTCTTACAGTTAACCTCGATGAGAATTCTAGCTGCACTTGGTCTTGTCATGTAAGCCGTGGCCTCATCAATCAGCTACGGTTTACCCACGCATAATGCTATCGAATACAGAAAATGCTTGCTGAATAAATGTAATGGAAGCTTAGGCAGTGTGAACCATACCAGGGCATTTGCAGGCTCCACGGCTGGTGAAAAATCGGGCGACCATTTGAGGATGCGCATGGGGTATCCAACCACGCTCCACTACCCTCTAATCCATAACCTCGGGAAGTCGTCTTCTTCCTTGAGTTGAAAAATGACGTGCTTCCCGTCGTATATGGCTATTTTCACAACTTGTCGTAGCTTCAATGACGCGATAAACGCGTATATTTCTTCATAGCTCGGCTTGCCATGAAAGAACTTCCTGATTAATGTAAGCTTGAATGACTCAGCAAGCTTTTGAAACTCTTCTTCGGAAAATAACACGGCTAGCGACGCCTCCTTTGCGTCAAAACTCAGGAACAAGAGCGCGGTCCCCTTGGAAATTGAACTAAGTGATTTTTTATTAAAAATATGATCCGAATCATCCATTTTTTGCTCAAAATTAAGCTCAAAACGCACCAAAATGGCAGTTTCTCTCTCTAGAATTGAACTTTATCTCTCTAGAAGTTGAGAGCGTTTTTTCAAAAAATAGAGCGGTTTTTTTTCTTCTTCTCTCTTCTTCCTTTTCTTTTCCTTTTTTCTTCTTCTTCTATTTTTTAAGCTGTTTATTATATTATACCCTTTCTTTTGGCGGATGAATATCATTTTTACAAGCTAGAATCTACCCTTAGACCACCTTACACCCTTATCTCATTCCTAACTAACTTAAAAAGTAAAATTAGTACAAAGCTAAAGATAAATCTATATATGGCACTAATTGTTAAGTGCCCCCATTTTGCATTATTGAAGCTCTATTTTTTTGCTAGCCTCCATATGGACCTTTATTTTGTGTTTTTCTCATCCCCATATTACCTTCTTGAAGATCGCTTTGTATTCCCTCTTCTACTTAAAGATGTTAGGTGTCCTCCTCCTTGCTTAGCTTTGGTTTATAAAGTATTACCTGCATATTTCCTGCATCCAAAAAACATTCCAACATAGGGTTTTTTATCTATCTCTTGTACCTGGAATTTGCTGCTGAGTTCCAATATTTGTGTGCTCCACTTTGTCTAATTTTGCCATTTTATTCAATGCCTCGCGTGTGCATTGAAATGTTGATTTGAGCCTTGACAATCTTCTATTTTCAGTGTTCTACTCTTTCTGAATTTTCCAGCAGCAGATCCTATTCTAAATACCAACATCCTAATGATCTAGTATCCTTATAAATTATCATATGACCTTGCAACAAACTCTATCATCCACTAATATAATACATAAACCCAGGAACGTACAAAACAACAAAAATACATATCTATACGTGTACACAACCAGCAAATCATGCCGACCAAGACTCCACGCTGAATTTTCTGCAACTTCATGTGGAGCACTGCGCTGCTAAGAAAATAAACACATATGCATTTTCCAAGAATTCCCATGCTTTAGAACCCACCTACTTACTTCTTTTTAGATTATTTAATCTAATTTTTATTCTAAATTTAGCTCAGCCTCCACCCTTCCAAACTCTAACATAAGGAAAAGCCATCTTGTCTAAACTCACCAAACCTTTTAATTTTTCCGGCATAGAATCCTCATCGAATTCTATTTCTCTTTTTTCTGAGCCTATCCTCACAAGATTATCTGCCGGAGTGTTTGCCTCTCTATATATATGCAATATTGATGCATTCAGTTCATTTTTAAGATTCATTATTATTTCTAATTCTTCTTCGTATTTCCAAAGAAATATTCTTCTTGTTACTAACTTAAATAATAACATTGAGTCTACCTATATTTGAATCTTTTTATATTCCAATTTTTTACATACATTTAAACCTATTTTTAACGCCCTAATTTCTGATTGTAGAGCCGAGTCTGCTACTCTAACCGAGGTAAATGCTTTCATGACTGTGCCTTTGGAATCCCTTATTAAACCCCCCCCCCCCCCCCCCCCCCCCCCCCCCCGCTATTCCTGTATCCCTATTGAAACTTCCATCCGTGTTTAGGAAGAGTTTTCCTTAGCTAGTTTATCTACTATAATCGGCTTAATATTTCATATGTTACTTACTTCCTGCCTAATTTCTTGCACTATATCTTTTGAATCCATTTTCTTTTCTTTGAATCTACTCCTATTATGAGCTTTCCATAAACACCATATTATTACATGAGGTAAATTCTTGTTAAGCCAATTTCTAGTAGGGTTAGTAGAAATTGCATTTTTCCCATTTTTTAATTCTTTCTATTAGACCATCCTCTCTATTACTAATTTGTTCATTTTCTTCAAGTTTCTTCCAGAGTTCTGTTGCAATTTTACCTCTCGAGAATAGGTGCTCCATTGATTCTACCTCTACAAAATAGCATTCACATATGGACACTATTTTTATGCCCTTTCTTTGCACATTGGTATCCACAGGTAATGCATTTGCTATTGCTTTCCATGCTAGCGAACACATTTTCTGTGTGATACCTGCCTTCCAGACCCATTTAGATATGAGTTGAGAGGGTTTTTTTTTTCCTAATCAACTCCTTAACCGATTTTAGTGTAAAATTACCTTGTGGTGTGAGGGTCCATTTCCAACCACTCTTTTTTAATATTGAGTGTGATTCTACTATCTCATTTTGTTTATCCAGAGCTTTCCAATTATTTGATACCTGCTTAAGCCTCTGGTTACTTTGTACTAAATATTTTGCCTTCATATATTTTTCCCAATGACTATCAATCTCATTCAGCCTCCACCATCCTTTACAATCCCAGGCGGTGGCCATATCCTGTAGAGTAATTATTCCTAGACCTTCTTCTGCTTTTGGGTAGCAAATTTCCCTCCAGTTTTTCCAATGAATTTTCTGCTTCCCATCTTTTTACCCCATAAAAAATTTGACATTTCAAATTCTAATTTATTCATGAATATCTTCGGAGGATGTATTACAGATAAGATATGTACCAGTGTACTTTGTAACACATGCGAGATTAATGTGATCCGTCCCCCGAACCCTAATAGATCTTCTTTCCATCCTGCTATTTTCTTCCTCATTTTATCTTGTAACGGTATTAACTATTCCTCTCTCAATCTACCTTCATATATTGGGCAGCCTAAGTATGTTAAAGATCCCTAATCATGTGTGAATCCAGTTATATTTTTAATCTTATTTATCACTTTCTCTGTAGCCTTTTTAGCCAGAATAAACTGACACTTCTTTTTATTTACAACCTAACATGTTTCTAACTCAAATAATTGTAATAATTCTATAAGATTCATTACAGATCTTTTACATGCATTTGTGAAAATTATTAGATAATCAGCATAAGCCAAACAACCTATTCTCGGGGTATTATTAGGTTGTCTAAAAGGTAATATATTACCTTTTGGCATTCTTTTGTTTAAGTTAAGAATAAGTAGATCTAGGTATATATCAAATAGTAAGGGGGATAATGGATCCCCCTGTCTTAGGCTTCTTATGGGTTTAAATTCATCACCTATATTACCATTTATAATAATTCTAACCCAAGTACTTGAAATGCATCTATATATTATGTCAATGCATAATTCAGAAAAACCATATTTTCTCAAAATGTAACAGAGTGTATCCCATTCAACCCTATCGAATGCTTTAGACAAGTCCAACTTGATTACTAGATTATTGCCTCTTGTTTTAGTTGCAATTTCTTTCATCATTTCTGAAGCTAACCTAATATTTTCAATCATTAGTCTATTTTTAACGAATCTTGTTTGCTCTTGTGATATTATTAATGGCAAAAAATTACTTAATCTGTTTTGAATTATTTTAGCTAAAATCTTATAAATCGCATTACATAAGCTTATTGGTCTAAAATCCTCGCATAGCTGAGAAGATTCTTTTTTAGGGATTAAAATTATAAATGAGTTTGCCTAAGCTTTAGGAATATCTACTCCAACAAAGAAACTGGCGATTGCTGTAACTAGATCATTTTTAATAATGGGCCAGTTTAGCTGAAAAAAAAAATTATTCCAGCCATCTGGTCACGCTGCACTGTCTTTATCAAGATTAAAGACTACAAATTTTACCTCATCTTCATCTGGAATCCTTTTCGTCATTTGATTCTGTTCTTTCATGATGGAAGCCCCAATATCTTTTATTAAGGAGTTCCCTTCATGAGGCATCTGACCACACAGGTGGGATTTAAAGAAGTCCTCAAAAAGGGTACCTAATTGTTTGTCTTCTTCCATCCATTTTCCTTCTTTATCTTTTAGACCTTTAATTTTATTTTTCTGAGTTTTTATTTTGCTCATGTTATGGAAAAATTTGGTGTTTCTATCACCATCTTTTAACCATTTAATTTTTGCTCGTTGTTTCCAATATATCTCGTCCATATGTAATTTTAAACTCAATTCATCTTTAGCCTTGTATAATACTTTCCTAATTTCTTCGTCATTTTTATTATCATATTCATTTTCTAGCTTTTCCACTTGTTCCTCTGCTTGTTTTATTTTTTGATTTATGTTTCCGAAGCTTCCTTATTCCATGATTTTAACTGTTTTTTTAATCTATGTAACTTTGTCATTAGAACTTGCATCGGTTTACCCAATGCTAGATCTGACCAAGAATCTCTCACCAGTTTTTCAAACTCATCATGTTTTCCCCACATGTTTTGAAATTTGAAGCTTCCTGTACCTCGTTTATTATTGTGAAGTGATATGAGGAGTGGAGAGTGGTCTGAACAGGTTCTGTTTAAATGTATATGCCATGTAGTCCCTTGTGAGGCTACCCACTTCGCATTTCACATTACTCTGTCCAGCCTGGCCCAAATTGCTCATCTTTTTTGCCAATTATTACACCAAGTATAATTTGAGCCTGTGAAGTCTATTTCCATCAAATTAGAATTAGAAATCGCCTCATTAAATTGAGTCATTGCTATTGTGTTAGAGGGTTTCTCCCCTTCTTTTCCAAGGCACTTCTTGTTATGTTAAAGTCTCCTCCTATCATTCAGAGAGCATTTTTTGCTGCAATTTTCTGCATTTATTCCCATAAGACTAGTCTAGATTTTTTATCATTTTTAGCATATATTATCGATACTATGTCTTCAGATATTTTAAAGTGCACTATGTGTTCTGTATCTTTTAATATTTCTATGTCTAAATAATTATGCCACATAATCCAAAGTTTACTATTTAGGTTATAAAATGAGTTATTAAACCCTAGTATTCGACTATATTTAGTTATTTGTTCTTGTTGAATCAAAGGTTCTGCAATTACAAATAATGAAATTTTATGTATTTTAATCAATTGTTTTTATCTATTTATCGAGGGGTTGTTTGCCACCCCTCTAATATTCCAATATAGGTAACTATCCATTAAAACCTAATTTAGTTTGTGATCTAGTTGTGCATTTGGTTTCATATGTTTTATCTAGGTACTTCCTCATATTCCTTGCACTCTTGGGTGCAATTGATTGAGTTATTTCCTTATATTTTCCTTGTTTGCCAAGTTGCATATCCATTCTTTTTATAGCTTCCATAGATTGAGCCTTTGTAAGTTTTTCCCATCTATCCTCATACATTGCTAGGTCATCCTCCACCTCTTCTATATAACTTTCTTCAATTGCTTCTACTTTACCAAATGGAGGGCAACTAAATACCTCTGAATCCTCTTCTGGAAAGTCCAGGAGGTCTTCTTCTATCCAACTATAATCCTCTATTTTTTCTTTTAAAACCCTTCTAAGTTTATTTTTCCTACATCTCTTCCTTCTAACGTTCACTTCCTCCCATCCCTCTTCCATATCTTCTACAATCCTGCCCTCTATGCTTATTACTAAATTGTTTCTGCCTTCCTCTATATCTGAAAAATAATTCTTTTTTTCTCTCCCACTCTCCTCTTTCTCCTCCACTAAATCTTCTATCTCTCCATGTTTCGGGACCTCCTCCTCCCTCCTTATCCATTTTTCTACCCTTCTTCTTCTATCTTCATGCCATTGTTCTTTAATTATTTGTTCAGTACTCTTCTTACATTCTGACATATAATGCACGATTCTTTTACAAGTTAGACAAAAGGAGGGCAAGTTTTCGGGAATGGCAGTTTGCCAAAACCCCTCGTTTTGCTCCTCTTCTCCACTGCCAATCCAGATCTTATTAGGGAGTTGTGAGTTTATGTTACATTCTACACAATCATGGGCCTAGTTTGGTCATGTCATGGTCACAGTAGCCTCATCCAGTATCGATTTTTGCCCAACCAAGAGGATATTACATAGAGAGAGTGAGCATTGAACAAGTATATTGGGAGGTTCTGGAGAGAGAACCATACCGGGGCAAGAGGCGCCTCCTCTAGTGGACTGAAATCCTTTGTCCATTTCAAAACGCGCATGGGGTAGCCATTAACTTGCCACAATCCTCTATGCCATAAATGATAATAATCTTCGACAGTAAAACACTGCAAGAAGATATGCTTTTCATCATAATCGGCCAGTTTAACCCTTCCCGGGAGCTTGAGAGAGGAGACGAATTGTTGCATATCATTCGGGCGAGGCCTGCCGTGGGAAAACTTCCCGATGAGCATGTATTCATAAGGCACCATGAAGTTCTTCATCTCTTCGGCTGAAAATAAAACCACGAGACTCCCGTTTTTATTTTGAACTTGCGTGAGGGAGGCGCGGGCTTTCTTGTAATCGAGGCAAAAGACTTATTTTTTAATGATAAGTTATTTTGCTCCATTTTAAGCTTGAAAGGAGCTTGATTTGAGCAAAAATGACGATTTTCTCTCTCTAGAAAGTGGGGATTTCTCTCTCTAAAAAGTTGAGATCGTTTTTTTTTTTTGAAAAAACCGTAAATGTTTTTTCTTCTTCTTCTTCTACTATTATTTTTTTAAGCTGTTTATTAAATTATACCCTCTCTTTTGGCGGAGGAATACCTTTTTTACAACCTACTTACTTGCTACCCAAAGCACTTTACACCCATCTAACCACTTATATTCCTCTATCTAATAATCATATATTGCAAGATTAGAAATTCACATTATTGTGTGATTTCATTTATCTATAAGCTATAGTTAAAATTAAGAGTATAATTTAGCTCTATTTTTGCTATGATTTCATGTATATCTCTTTGTGTTGCTCTCCTTTTCCTTTTTGATATCTTTCAGTAATCATTTGTGCTCACCTCTCCCCTTTCTCGAGTGTATATTTGCTGCCCATTTGATGAGTATTTATGGCTTCTTTTGAATCTTTATGCCCTATGATGAGTATCCTCCCTTCTATGTCATATCTTCTTGGGCGGCAGCTTCCTCCACAATATTCTTCTTCTCTTTAACTTTCCCCCAATATTCCTTCCTTTGATGTGTGTTTCTATTGCTCCACTTTGTTCTTTGTCTTGCCTTGTTGGATCTTTATATCTTGTTCAAGCTTTGATGTCCACCATTGGACATGACCATCTAAAATTAGACACCATGTTACATGACTGTTGTACTTATATATAACACAGACTACCGAATCCTATCTATATCAATACACACATAACATAGACTCTGCTGAAAAATAACACAGACTCCAGACCCTGAAAAAAGAAAAATCCACAGCCACGAAGTTACATTTCTGCTAGTTTGATCCTTGCTGAATCTGCCTGCAAAACAGATCTTACAAAAACTACATTCATAAATATACTATTCCTGCTCAGTGCCCCTTCTTCTTACTGTTTTAAGGCTGAGCTGATCACAATCTTATCTTAGTAATACACCTGTTAGGAATGTTAGAGAAAGAGAAAAAAAAAACAGAAAAAAAACCAGAAAAAATAGAAAAAATAGAAAAAACCAGAAAAAACCAGAAATCTTACCGGGAGTTCCAACCTTATATATTCTGATCTGTCTTTTGAAACACCCCACAGGATTGAGGCGAAACAGATTATGTCATGTTACATGCATATGAAATATCAAAAAATTTCAGAGATCTTATTCTTTAATTTTCTTGATATATGGAAATTCCTCACTATCTAACTTTATCATTCCTCTATATATTTGTGGTATATTTTCTTCATTATAATTTTGATGTCCTTGTTTTTACCTTCTTTTGAAAGTTTATCCGCTAAAGCATTAGTGGCCTTGTAGATATGCCTAATAGTAAAGTCTAATTTATTTATATCTTTCAATATTTCTTCTATTTCATCCTCATATTTCCACATTATTGTTTTTTTGTTAATTAGATTCACTACAATTATTGAGTCTAATTGAACATCTATCTTTTTTATACATTTCTCTTCACATATTCTTAATCCTTCTCTTAACGCTAGAATCTCTACCTGTAATCCCGAAGATGCTTGGAATTTCCTTGTGAAAGCTAATATTAGCCCTCCTTCCGAGTTTCTTATTGCCCCGCCTCCTCCTGCTATTCCCATATTTCTATTAAAGCTACAATCCGTATTTAAAACCAGTCTTTCTTTAGAAGGTTTTTCCCATTTTATTTTTATTATTTTAAACCGTTTTTGATGTTGAGTTTTAAAATTCCAAAATTTTATCGTGTCATCATCTAAACTTTTTTCTATTATATTTATCGAGGCTAATTCAGAAATTCTACTGATTTCCTCCTTAATATCTTTCCATATGTTTTCTATTGACATATCTTGCCCCTCAAATTTACTTTTATTTCTGCTTTCCAGATATACCAGATAGCTATTAATGGAATATTGTATTTAATCCATTTCTATGCTGAATTTATTGCCTTCAATTTAATCCATTCTTTTAGTCTACATTCTAGAAGAAGATTTTCATATTTTTATTAGCAATTCAGATCCTAGTCTATGCCAAATTTCTGCTGCTACCTTGCCATATGAGAAGAGGTGATCTAGAGTTTCCATCTCTTCTCCGCAACAATCACATCTAGATGCTAATCGAATTCCTTTCTTTTTTAAGTTATTGTCCGTTGGTATAATATTCGATAAGACTTTCCACATAAATGTTTTAAGTTTTTGTGGATTGTCATTATTCCATATCCATTTAAATAATATTTTTTCATCCTATTTTTTCCTAATCATATTTTTGACTGACTTAAGGGAAATTGATCCTTCTGAGCTTAGTTTCCATCTCCATCCTTTTTTGGTATGCTTTGAGTTTTTTTCAACTAAGTCTCTTTGCTTCAGCATTTGTGTCCAGACTTGTGTATTTTTTCTTATCTCTTTTACTTTATTGATGTTATTATTTATGCAATATTTTGCCCGCATAAATTCCGACCACAAACTGTCATTTTCCTTCAACTTCCACCATCTTTTACTTGCCCATGCTTTGGCTAAATCATTTAAATTGATAAAGTCTAAGCCTGCTTCCTGAACAAGGGAACATAAATCCCTCCATTTTTTCCAGTGTAATTTATATTTACCTTCTTTTTTTCCCCACGAAAAATTAGCCAATTCCTTTTCTATCTTCTTAATGAACTTAGCAGTGGTTGAACAATCATAATATTATGCATCAAAGAACTATCTAAAACATGCTTTATTAATGTTATTCTCCCCCCATATTTAGATATTCTTCCTTCCAGCCAAATATTTTCTTTTTTAATTTGTTTATCAAAAATTCAAAGTATTTAGTTTTTTAGCCTACCTTCATAGATTGGGCAGCCCAAGTAAATAATTTCTCCTTTTTTGTGCGAGAAACCTGTTATATTTTTAATTTTATGAATCAACGTAGTAGGAGCTTTGAAAGAAAGCATATATTGACATTTATTTTTATTTAATTTCTGTCCTGTTTCTTTTTCCATGTATTTTAATAAATCCATCAGATTATTTAGGGATCTACTACCTCCATTGGTGAATATCATCACATCATCCACATATGCTAAACAACACACCATGGGAGTGTTATTTGGCTGTCTAAATGTTCCTATTTTACCCTTGAGCATTTTATCTTTGAGATTTACTAATAATAATTCTAGATAAATGTTGAATAGTGAGGGAGAAAGTGGATCTCATTGTCTTAGTCCTCTAACCGGTTTCATTTCTTCTCCTAGTTTTCCATTAATGATAACTCTCACCCATGTGTTCGATATACATCTGTATATTAAATCTATCCAGGTTTCAGAGAAACCCATCTTGCGCATAATAAAACAAAGGATATCCCATTCCACCTTGTCGAATGCCTTTGATAAATCTAATTTTATAATTACATTATTTCCCCTTGTTTTAGTATCTATTTCTTTACTCAATTCTTTTGCCAAACATACATTTTCCATTATCAATCTATTTTGCATAAAGCCTGTTTGCTCTTTTGAAATAATTTTAGATAGACAATTAGCCAATCTACTTTGTAATATTCTAGCTAGTATTATATATATAGAGTTACATAGACTAATTGCTCTAAAATCCTCCCTTTTTTGTGGATTTTCCATTTTTGGAATTAGAACTATATGGAAGCTTCCCCATTTTATTCCTATTTCAGCCCCACAAAAGATACTAATCACAGCTTTTATTAAATCTTCTTTTATTATGTGCCAACATTTTTGATAAAAACAGTTATTCCATCCATCCGGACCAGCTGCACTGTCCTTATTCATGCTAAACACAGCTATTTTAATTTCTTCTTCTTCAGGAAATTTTATTAACATATTATTATCCTCTGAATTAATTTTCTTTTCTAAATTTTGTATAAGTGTATTTACTATAAGGTTACTTTTACCACATAACTGATTTTCAAAATGCTTAGTAAAATAATGTTGTATATCTATCTATTTATCCACCCATACATTTTCATCATTTTTTATACCCATGATTCTATGTTTCTGATTTTTAACTTTAGCTATTCTCTAAAAAAATTTAGTGTTTTTATCTCCTTCTTTAAGCCATTTTAATTTTGCTTTTTGTTTCCAAAAAACTTCTTCCATTAAAAGTTTTAGTTTTAATTCAACTTGTGATTTATTTAATTCACTTCTTTCATTTGCACTTTGATTATTTTCATACTGTAACTCTTTTTCTAAAACTAAATCCTCTGCCTGTTTTATGTTTTTATTTATATTCCCAAATTCTTCTTTATTCCATTTTTTAGCACTTGTTTTAATCATTTTAGCTTATTATTTATAATTTGAACTGGATTTCCAAGAAATTCTATTCTCCATGATTCCTTTACAATATTTAAAAAATAATGATGCAAACACCAAGCATTTTGAAATCTAAAGAAACCATTTGAGAAAGCAATATTTTTTATTGAGATCAATAATGGACTATGATCAGAACATGTCCTATTTAGATGCTTCACTTTAATCGAACCAAATAGTTCTAACCATTTGTAGTTATATAGCACTCTGTCTAGTCTAGCCCATATAGTCCCCTTGTTTTTCCAATTATTACACCAAGTAAACTGAGAACCTAAAAAATTAGCCTCCATTAAATTGGTTTTGTTTATAATATCATTAAACTGAGAAACAACACTCTTATTTGGAGGTCTGCCTCCCTTTTTTTCTTTAAAACATCTTATTATGTTAAAATCACCACCAATAATCCATGGTTTATATTCTAATGCCATTCTCTTCCATTTCTTCCCATAATTATTTCCTCTCTTCTTTTTTATTTTTAGCATAGATTACTGTAATTATTGCATTCTCCTCTTGATTTAGGCAGAAATTTATATATTGATCAGTTTGTTTAAAGATATTTATGTTTAAAGTAATTTTCCATAAAACCCAAATTTTACCATTTTTATTCACAAAGCCATTCTCAAATCCTAAAATTTTTTTGTATTCTTCTAATTGAGCTTCGCCAACCATTGCTTCTGCTAACATTATAAGATTGATTTTATATGTATATATCAATTTTTTTATTCTATTTCTTGAGGGAAGATTTGCAACTCCCCTGATATTCCAGTAAATGTAATGAAACATTGTTTGCCGATTTTGCTTGTGCTCTAGTGACACATTTTGTGTCATATGTTTTGTTTAAATATTTTTTCATGTTTCTAGGTTTTTTAATGAACTTAAATCTCCTCCTTTCTCTCCTTTCCAATCCCTACCCAATTGAATTGACATTATTTTAATTTCTTCTCTTTGTTTCCCATATTCTGCTTAAACTTTTCTATATTTATATCATCCTTAGTGAATTTTAGATTCTGCTCATTTTCATCCTCATTCGTATATAGAGAAGTTGAGCTTCTTATCTCAATCTCTTCCTCAGAGAAGTCTTCTATACATGCTGCCCAAGCCTTATTTTTTTGTTGTTTGTTTTTTATTTGCATTCTTGTTCTCCTATTCAGAGCTGCTATTTTTTTAAACAATTCTGATCTATTAACTTACATTATATTCTGTTCTCCCTCATTGTTTTTCTTGTACTCAATAAGTTTCCTTTCATCTTGTTCATTATTCTGTATTATGGGAAGCTCATTATTCTGTTCTTCATGCTCAGGTTTTTTTTTGATATTTTACCATCTCTCTTCCTCTCCCAATCTCCACCCTTCTTTCATCAACCTTTTGATCATAATCTGCCCTTCTCTTATTCACAATACATCTCTCAATATCATGTCCCATTTTCCTACAGCATGTACAATATGCTGGAAGGTTTTCTAAGACAACCTGCTACCAGAAACCTTCTCCATCAGGGAAGCCTATCCATATTCGGTTAGGTAGTGGTTTCTGGAGGTCAACTGCAACACAAATACGGGCAACACTAGGTCTTGAAAGTGTGGCAATAGCACCATCGAGAAGAAGAGGAGAACCCAGTGTGCAAGCAATATGATAGAGAACATATTTATCAAAAAAATTAATCGGTAACATAGGCAACAGAAGCCATACCGGAGCTATCGAGGATTCCTCCTTAGTAGAGAAGTTAGGCGACCACTTGAATATCCTCACGGGATATTCCATAATGCACCAGGCACCTTTCAACAATATGCGATGATAATCTTCTTCATAGTATAAATGAAGTAGAAAATGTTTATCGTCGATGAGACCAATTTTTATCATCATTTTCAAGTTCAGAGAGTTGAAGAATGCATGCACTTCATCAATTCGTGGTCGACCGTGTGAGAATTTGCCCACCAAAGTATATTTGTGAGGTTCCGTGAGCCTTTGCAAGTCCTTTGTCGAGGACAGAATCGAAGGATTCTAAAAATTTTTTGCGTCAAACCCCGAAGAAGATGACACTGTAGGCGCGGTCTTTTTAATAATATAAGAGAAGGATTTCTTATTCTCTAAGTAATCTATTCCCTTGAAAATCAGCTTAAAAAAAGCTTCTTCTTCACCAAAATTTGCAATTTCACTCTCTAGAAAGCTTTGTTTCTCTCTCTAGAAGTTGAAAGCATTTTTTGCAAAAAAAGACCACTTTTTTTTCTGTCTTCTACTACTACTACTACTTCTTCTTCTACTTATTCTTCCTCGTCTTCCTCTTCTTCTTCTTCTTCTTCTTCCTCTTATACTTTCTCTTCTTCTTCTTCATCTTCTTCTTCCTCTTCTTCTTCCTCTTCTTCTTCCTCTCCTTCTTCCTCTTCTTCTTCCTCTTCTTCTTCCTCTTCTTCTTCTTCCTCTTCTTCTTCCTCTTCTTCTTCCTCTTCTTCTTCCTCTTCTTCTTCCTCTTCTTCTTCCTCTTCTTTATCCTCTTTTTCTTCCTCTTCTTCTTCCTCTTCTTCTTCCTCTTCTTCTTCTTCCTCTTCTTCTTCCTCTTCTTCTTCCACTTCTTCTTCCTCTTCTTCTTCCTCTTCTTCTTCCACTTCTTCTTCCTCTTCTTCTTCCTCTTCTTCTTCCTCTTCTTCTTCCTCTTCTTCTTCCTCTTCTGCTTCCTCTTCTTCTTCCTCTTCTTCTTCCTCTTCTGCTTCCTCTTCTTCTTCCTCTTCTTCTTCCTCTTCTTCTTCATCTTCTTCTTCCTCTTCTTTTTCCTCTTCTTCTTCCTCTTCTTCTTCCTCTTCTTCTTCTTCTTCTTCTTCTTCTTCTTCTTCTTCTTCTTCTTCTTCCTCTTCTTCCTCTTCTTCTTCCTCTTCTTCTTCCTCTTCTTCCTCTTCTTCTTCCTCTTCTTCTTTCTCTTCTTCTTCCTCTTCTTCTTTCTCTTCTTCTTCCTCTTCTTCTTCCTCTTCTTCTTCCTCTTCTTCTTCCTCTTCTTCTTCTTCTTCCTCTTCTTTTTTTTTTGAAAGTTTTGTTTATTAATTATAGCCCTCTTTTTTGGCGGAGGAATACCGTTTTTACAAGCTATAACTACCCTCTTCCCTTTTACACCCATTCCTAACCATTAAAAATAGAAAAATTATATAGCATGCTTTTATATTACATAATTCAATTTTCTGCTTTAATTTATCCTAGATATAATGCCTTGTGCAAGCCCTTGTGTTCTTCTTTTTAAGTCTAATGAATAGAGTTTCACTTTCTTCCTTTCTCCTTGAAGTCTTTGATGTGTCTACACTTTTTTTGAGCTCCACTTCTAATGTCCTTTGAGTAATTCTTTCACATGCTTTATTTCATCCTTTCTTTTGCTATAATGGTTACTTTTGCCATCTTACACCTCTGTATATTCTGCAACTTATTCTACTCTTCGACTAATCCTGCATAAGATCAAGGGCATCATATCTCATCTTCAATATACCCATTTCCTTCATTTCCCTTATACATTTCAGATTAATTATATTAATAAAATAATAATCCTTGTCCTCTTTTCTTGAATCTTTTTATGACTTTCTGCTTCTCATATTTCCACCTTTACACAGAGTATCCTTTAGACATCACTATATATATATACATTGAGCCATCTCGTAACAATGCTTTATTTCGTCCCCTTCTCTAGTTGATCTTTGTGCTCATCTTTCATATTTCCGCATTAGCCATTACATGAATCTTACAGACCAAAAACACAACCAAACCAACAATTACAGACTTCCGGGGGATTAACAACTCATACTAAAAATTACAGCCAATAACACATCAGACTAAAAACTCATCAGACAATAATTAACACAAACTCTCTGACAACTCAAAATACACAACTCAATATAAAAAATGAAGTTTCGGTCAATGCTTAAACTGAGCCCTTCTTGTCCAGCTTTCCTCCTATTCTTGAAAAGTAGATACCTGCAATAATAAAAAACTGTATATCCATGTTTTTCACCCCCCTTTTTCCCACTGATCCTTCCCATTAAATAAATATTATTTTGCTTAGCCTTCCTCATAAAACTGAATATGTTGTTCTCATTAAAACCGGTGAAAAAAAATCAGAAAATAGAATATCCTAACTCATTCTAAATCAAGCAAACCTTACTGATCTGCTCATCTTAAAGTAGCCTCAAGAAATCACCCCTCAGGTCCAGGGTGATACTTTATGAGATGCGATCTTTATCTGCAATTAGTTAGTTACATAGAAATTCCAAAAAAAAAAAACAGAAGATAACAGTTTAAATTCTTATCTTCCTAATATAAGGAAGATCCTTACTATCTAGATTTATTATGCCTCTATACTTTTTTGGAAGGATCCCTTCTTTATATTCCATGTCTCCTTTATTTCTTCCATCCTTGGCTAATGCATCTGCTAAGGCATTAGCCTCTCTAAAAATATGCTTTATAGTAAAATCTAATGTATTTATTTCGTGCATAATTTCTTCTATTTCATCTTCATATCTTCACATTAATGTCTTATTATTAATTAAATTAACAACAATTTTTGAATCTATTTGAATATCTATTTTTTTAATGCCATTTTTTATACATATACTAATACCTTCTCTTAAATCTAATAATTCAGCATGTAAAGCCGATGATGCTTGAAACTTCCTTGTAAAAGCTAAGAGCACCCCACCTTCAAAATTTCTTATCACACCTCCTCCTCCTGCTGCACCAATATCTCTTTCAAAGCTGTCATCTGTGTTTAAAGCAAAACTTTCTTTGAATGGTTTTTCTCATTTTATACCAATTATTTTAAATTGTTTTAATTGTTACTCTTTTAAATTCCAATAATTCAAAATGTCTTTATCCAACCTTGTGTTCGGTACATTCAAAGGGTATGTCTCCAAAATCTTTCTAGTTTCCTCCTTTATATCTTTCCAGATATTCTCTATTATCATGTTTTGACCCTCATACCTGCTTTTATTTCTGGCCTTCCAGATACACCAAATGGCTATTTGAGAGACATTATTTTTAATCCATTTCTGTGCAGAATTTGAGACTTTCAAATTCAACCATTTCTGAAGTCTGCATTTTAGAGTAAGATTTTCATATTTCATTTGCATTTCTACTCCTAGTTTCTTTCATATTTCTGCTGCTATTTTACCATGTGAGAAGAGATGGTCGAAAGTTTCCATTTCATTTGCATAGAAGTCACATCTAGAAACTAGTTGAATTCCCTTCTTTTTTAAATTTATATCAATTGGAATAATATTAGATAAAACTTTCCATATAAAAGTTTTAATTTTTTGTGGATTATCATTATTTCATACCCATTTGAATAATATTTTCTGTTCTTGCCTTTTTTCTTATTGCATTTTTAGCTGATTTAAGTGAGAATGTTCCTTATGACGTCAAAGTCCATCTCCATCCCCTACTAGTGAGTTTAAAATATTTCTCAACTAAATCTCTTTGTTTAAGCATTTGAGCCCAAACTTGTGTGCTCTTTCTTATTCTTTTCTCATTATTAGTGTCATCATTTATACAGTATTTTGCCCGCATAAATTCAGACCATAAACTATCATTTTCTTTTAATCTCCACCATCTTTTGCTTGCCCATGCTTTAGCTAAATCAATGAGATTGACAAATCCCAAACCAGCATTTTGAACAGGATAACATAAATTTTTCCATTTTTTCAAATGTAATTTATATTTGCCCTTTTTTTTACCCCACAAAAAGTTAGCAAATTCTTTTTCAATTTTTTTAATAAAGCTACTTGGGGGTTGAATAATCATAATATTATGCATTAATGTACTTTCTAAAACATGTTTTATTAATGTTATTCTCCCACCCATACTTAAAAATTCTTCCTTCCAACCAGAAATTTTCCTTTTTAGTTTGTATATTAAGAATTCTAAATATTCAATCTTGAGCTTACCTTCATACACCGGACAACCCAAATAAATAATTTCTCCTTTTTTCTGAGAGAAACCTGTAATCTTTTTAATTCTATGAGATAATGCAATGGGTGCTTTATGAGAAATCATATATTGATATTTTCTTTTGTTTAGTTTTTGTCATGTTTCATATTCGATGCATTTTAACATTCCCATCAGATTATGTTATGACTTATAACCTCCATTGGTGAAGATCATTATGTCATCTGCATATGCCAGGCAACCCACTAATGGGGTGTTGTTTGGTTGTCTAAATGTTCTTATAGTACCTTTCTCCATTTTGTTTTTAAAATTAACTATTAACATTTCCAAGTAAATATTGAATAATGAAGGAGAAAGCGGATCTCCTTGTCTTAAGCCTCTAACCGGTTTTATTTCTTCTCCTATTTTTTCGTTTGTAATCACCTTAACCCATGTATTTGATATACATCTGTATATCAAATCTATCCATGTTTCTGAGAAGCTCATTTTACGCATGATAAAGCAAAGAGTGTTCCATTCAACTCTATCAAATGCCATTGATAAATCTAATTTTATTATTACATTATGTCTTCTTGTTTTAGTTCCTATTTCTCTACATATTTTTTTGGCCAAACAAATATTTTCCATTATCAATATATTCTTCATAAATCCTATTTGTTCTTTAGAGATAATTTTAGGTAAAATTAGAGATAACCTGTTTTGTAATATTTTAGCTAAAATTTTATATATCGAATTACAAATGCTAATTGGTCTATATTCTTCCCCAATCTGCGGATTCTCTATTTTTGGAATGAGAATAATGTGAAATCTTCCCCACTTCTTTCCAATTTCAGCTCCACAAAATATACTATTTATTGCTTTTATTATATATTTTTTAATTATTTCCAAGCATACCTGAAAAAAGCAATTATTCCATCCGTCAGGGCCCGCTGCACTGTCCCTGTTCATGCTGAATATAGTTGTTTTAATTTCTTCTTCTTCTGGAAATTTAATTAACAAATTATTATCTTCAGTTGTGATTTTATTTTCTATATTTTGTATAAGTGTGTGTGTTTCCTAATAGGTCCCTTTTTCCATTTAATTGTTTTTCAAAAAACATAGCAAAATAATTTTGTATATCTGTATCCTTATCCATCCATTTTCCCTTATTATCTTTTATGCCCCTAATTCTTTGCTTCTGAAATTTAAATTTAGCCGCTCTTTGAAATTTTTTTTTATTCTTATCACCTTTTTTAAGCCATTTAATTTTAGATTTTTGTTTCCAAAACACTTCCCCCATTAAAAATTTTAATTTTAACTCTGCTTGTGCCTTGCTTAAGGCATTTCTATTTTCTATATTTTGATCTAATTCAGATTCTAATTCTCTTTTTGAAACTAAATCTTCTGCATCTTTTATTTTCTTATTTATGTCTCCAAAAGTTTCCTTATTCCATTTTTTTAAATCCGCTTTTAAACTATTCAACTTGTTATTCAAGATTTGAATTGGATTTCCTGCTACTTCTCCGTTCCAGGATTCTTTTACCCTATTCAAGAAATCATGATGTAAACACCAAGAATTCTGAAAGTTAAAGAAACCTCCTGTGGGGACTGTATTTTTAATGGTGATTAAAGAGGGCTATGATCAGAGCAAGTTTTATTTAAATGTTTCACTTCTGTAGAACCCACATGTTCAAACCATTTAAAATTAAATAAAACTCTATCTAATCTTGCCCATATTATGCCTTTCTTTTTCTAGTTATTATACCAAGTAAAAGGTGAGCCTAGAAATCTAGCCTCCATTAAATTGGTTTTATTTATAATATCATTAAAGTGAGCCATAGATATCCTATTTGGAGTTTTTCCACCATTTTTTTCTTTAGAATTCCTCAGTGCGTTGAAATCTCCTCCTATAATCCAGAGCTTTTTTTCCTTAAATATTTTTTTCATCTCCTCCCATAATTCTTTTCTCTATTCTCTTTTATATTTAGCATAAACTATCGTAATTATTTCATTTTCATCTTGACTAAAACTTAAATTAATTAATTGATCAATTTCTTTTAGAATTTTTAAATTTAATTTGTTTTTCCTTAAAATCTAGATTTTACCATTATTATTAGCATAACCCTGTTCAAAACCTAATAATTTTTTATAAACTTCTAGCTGAGTTTTATCTACCATAGGTTCAGCTAATACTATGAGGTTAATTTTATATATATATACCAACTTTTTTATTCTATTTCATTAGGGGAGGTTTGCAAATCCCCTTATATTCCAATAGATGTATTATACATTATTAATGAATTTTGCTTGCGCTCTAGTAGTGCATTTAGTTTCATATGTTTTATTTATATATTTTTTCATATTTCTTGGTTTTTTTAAAGAGTTTAATTCTCCTCCTTTCTCTCCTTTCCATTCCCTACCCATTTGCATTGCCATTATTTTTAACTCTTCAATTGCCCAATCCTTATTTCCCATTTTTTGTTTTAGCTTTTCTATGCCTATATCATCTTTATTTGTTTGAGTTTTCTACTCATTTTCTTCCCCCTCCTTGTAGAGAGAAGTCAAACTTCTAATCTCAAGTTCTTCATCCGAATAATCTTCTATAGGCACTGCCCATCCTTTATTTTTCTGTGATTTATTTCTCATGTATATTCTAGTGCGCTTGTTTAAATCTACAATTTTTTTAAACATTTCTCTTCTCTTTGTTTCCTCTATATCAAGTGCTGCCTTATCTTCTTCACTCTTATCTTTCTTGTATTCAATTAGTTTTAATTTTTCACCCTCATCATTATGTTCTTCTAAGTGAGCAGATTGTGTGAGTTGAGGTTTTTTTTGATATCTAATTATCTCTCCCCTCCCACCTACTGCCATCCTTCTATCATCCATCCTCTGCTTATCTTCTGCCCTCCTTTTTTTCACTAAGCAATCATCAATATTGTGACCCAGTTTTCTACAGCATGCACAATAAGAAGGAAGGTATTTTGGAACAACTTGCTGCCAGAAACCTCCTCCATTCATGTCTCCAATCCAGATTCTAGAAAGGATGGGCTTCTGTAAATCCACCTCCACACATATTCGCGCTACACTTGGTCTAGATAGTGTAGTTGTAGCGCCATCGAGTAGAAGAGGAGAACCTAGAATACAAGCAATATGATATAGAGCATGTTTATCAAAGAAGTGTATCAGAAGCATGAGAAACATAAACCATACCAGAGCTACCGAAGATTCTTCCTTTGTGGAGAAATTAGGTGTCCATTTGAATGTTATCATGGGATAACCCATGATATACCAGACACCTTTAAGCCATAATCGATGAAAATCTTCCCCCGAATGTAATTGTATCAAAATATGCTTATCGTCGATAAGCCCAATTTTAATCAGCATTTTGAGTTTCAATGAATCAAAGAAAGCACGAACATCATCAAAACGTGGTCGACCATGTGAAAATTTGCCCACAATAGTGTGTTTATGAGGTTCAGAGAACTTTTGTAATTCTCCAGCCGAAAAAAATATCGAGGGTTCCTCAATATTTTTTGCGTGAATTTCCGAGGAAGAAGACACTGTTTGTGCAGTCTTCTTAAAAAATTTAGAAAAGGATTTCTTATTGGCTAAGTAATCCATTTCAAGCAAAATCAACTTAAAATCTGCTTCTTCTCCTTCAAAAAATGTAGTTTCCCTCTCTATAAATCAAGGTTTCTTTCTCTAGAAGTTGAGAGCATTTTTCAATGAAAAAGACCGCGTTCTTCTTCTTCTTCTTCTTCTTTCTTTTTTTTTTCTTCTTCTTCCTTCTTCTTCTTCTTCTTCTTATTTAAGGTTTTGTTTATTAATTAAGACCCTCTCTTTTGGCGGAGGAATATCATTTATACAAGCTACGTCTACCCGTTTCACTTTTACACCCTATTCATAGTGCTAAGATATGTAACAATACAAAATTTACATTAAATCATTGCATTTCATAACTTTATAATTGTTATGCTATGATTTTTAAACTATCTTGAGATTCATGGCTTTAACAAATAAACGAAGCTTGTCAATTCTCTTGGCAGAGCATGCTTTGAAGGGAGCCCCCTTGCTCTCATTTGTATAAATCTTTTCTGTGCTCTCTTTAATTCTTTATCAAATCCCATAAGCGGTCTTCCACTAACAGCATGACGAACCTTCTCCCTTTCAGCATCTCCAAACTTACTTCCTCTTACGGCATCTCCATTTATAACTCTTGCCCTTGCTTTTCTTTATATCTTTTTGAGTATCTACTCTCTTTTCCATTACTCTATGTGTATCCACTTGTAATATTGAAGGATGTCCTGCATAAAACATAAGAATCAATTCTTTTGAGTAGATAATGCATTACTTACCTTTCCTTTACCCATTACAACTAAGAGTATAGTTTTTGGTTTTTATATAATGCTTTGTTTTGAAGTTTGTTGAGATCCAGTCCAAGTTGTCTTTGAGCTCCCTTTGCTAATCATCCCCGTGGATTGAGGCATAGTAACACAGATTTCTAGCTAGCTAACACGTGCTAGCACACATGCTAAGACCCTTCTAAAGTTAACACAGACTTCCAACTAGATAACACAGACCTCCAGAAAGAAAAAAATTAACACAGACTTCCCTAATGATAACAGACAATCTAAACCATAATAGACAGACTTCTAGAACCCACACAAAATAGAAAAAAACAGGTAAAAAACAGTAGGATCAGACAGACTGCTTGTGTTGTTACCCAAGCTAGATTCTGTTATTCTTTTTTTTATGAGATTAACAGCTAGCTTCCGAACCACGGATCAGATAAATCACCCCTCAGGGCCGGGGAGATTTTTAGATGTGAAATTCTTATCCAAAATAGCAAGATCTAGCTGATAGGATCTTTAAAGAAGAAAACAGAGACTTCTTGTGCTGTTCCCCAGGCTAGTTTCTGTTTTTTTTATGATTAACAGCTAGCTTCCAAACCTGTAAAATAGAGAAGAGAACAACGCCAAAATAATCTAATAATTAAATTTCTAACAGCTTACACCTTTTAATTCTTCTCACCGCAGATCAGGAAATCTCCCCTCGGGACTGGGGAGATTCTTTCGATGTGAAACTCTTATCTGCATTTGTTAGATGAATAAAAAAAACACTAATTATAGGAGATATATAAACACGTATTATTCTGTGAACCTTCTAAAATAAGGAAGTTCTTTGCGGTCTAATTTTATTATTCCTACATATTTTTTTGGTATCGTGCCTTCATTAAACTCTTGATCTCCTATTTTTCTACCTTCCTTGGTTAATCCATCTGCTAGTAAGTTAGCCTCTCTATATATGTGATTTATGTTATAATCTAAGTTTTTTATTATTTGCAGGATTTCTTTAATTTCCTCCTCATATCTCCATAATGATACTTGTTTATTAATTAGATTAACTAAAATTTTAGAGTCTATTTGAATGTCAATGTTTTTAATATCAGATTTTTTACACAATCTAATCCATTCTTTTAAAGCTAATATCTCCGCACGTAATGCCGATAAAGCATGAAACTTCCTTGTAAAAGCTAAAATTAGATCTCCTTCAGAGTTCCTTATCGAGCCCCCCCACCCCCCCTTCTGCTGCTCCAATGTCTCTGTCAAAGCTACCATCGGTATTTAAAGCCATTCTTTCTTTCGGAGACTTTTCCCATTTTATTTCTCTTATTTTAAAATGTTTTGGTAGCTTTTCTTTTAGGTTCCAAAAAGACATAATATCTTTATCTAATCTCTTTCCTAGATTCTTTAGTGGGAAAGTTTTTGAAAATTTTCTAGTCTCTTCCTTTATCTCCTTCTAGATATCCTCTACAATCATATGATACCCTTCAAATCTACTTTTATTTCTTGCATTCCAGATGCACCAGATGACTATTAAAGGGACATTATTTTTTATCAATTTTTGTGCAGGATTTAAAACCTTTATTCTACTCCATTTTTGAAGTCTACATTTTTTTGAAAGCTGTTCATATTTTATATGCAACTCTGATCCTAGTTTCCTCCATATTTCTGCTACTACTTTTCCATTTGAGAAGAGATGATCCAGTGTTTCCATTTCAGTTGCATCTGGAGACTAACTGGATACCTTTCTTTTTTAAGTTATTATCTAATGGTACAATATTAGATAGAACTTTTCACATAAAAGTTTTAATTTTTTGATGATTATCATTCTTCCAGACCCATTTAAATAATGTTTGCTCTACTTGCCCTTTTCTTATTATATTTTCAATAGATTTAAGTGAAAAGGCTCCTTCTGATGTTAATGTCCATTTCCATCCTTTTCTAGTGAGTTTAAAATAATTCTCCACTAGGTCTCTTTGATTGAGCATTTGAACCCAAACCTGTGAACTCTTACATTTATTTTTCTCTTTAAAAGTATCATCTTTTGAACAATACTTAGTCAGCATAAATTTCGCCCATAAACTATTATTTTCTTTTAATCTTCACCATCTCTTGCTAGCCCATGATTTAGCTAAATCTGAGAGATCGATGAATCCCAATCCAGATTCTTGAATAGGAAAACATAGATCCTTCAATTTTTTCCAATGCAGTTTATATTTTCCCTCTTTTTTCCCCCATAAGAAATTAGCGAATTCTTTTTCAATCTTTTAACTTAGTTTACTTGGTAGTTTCATAATCATAATATTATGCATTAAAGTGCTTTCTAAAACGTGTTTTATTAATGTTATTCTTCTTCCTAAACTTAAGAATTCTTCCTTCCATCCCACAATTTTATTTCTTAATTTATCTATTAAAAAATCTAAGTACTCAGCCTTGAGTTTACCTTCATATACTGGACAGCCTAGGTATATCATTTCCCCTTTTTTATGAGAGAAACTAGTGACTTTTTAAATTCTATGAGCTAATACTGTAGGAGCTTTATAAGATATCATGTATTGACATTTTCATTTATTTAGTTTTTGACCTGTTTCATCTTCTAAACAAATTAGCAGGTTCATCAGATTTTGTAGTGATCTACCCCCTCCATTGGTGAAGACCATCACATCATCTGCATATGCTAGTCAACTCACCAGTGGAGTATTTTTTGGTTGCCTGAATGTACCTATCAAGCCTTTTGACATCTTGTCTTTAAGATTAATTATTAAAAGTTCTAAATATATATTAAATAATGATGGTGAAAGAGGGTCTCCTTGTCTTAGGCCTCTGACTAGTTTTATTTCTTCTCATACTTTACCATTGGTTATAATCCTAACCCAAGTATTAGAGATGCATCTATAAACTAGATCTATCCATGTTTCAGAGAATCCCATTTTTCGCATGATGAAACAAAGAATATTCCATTTAACTCTGTCAAATGCTTTAGATAAATCCAGTTTTATTATTATATTATGCCCTCTTTTTTTTGTTCCTATTTCTCTACACATTTCTTTAGCCAAGCATATATTTTCCATTATTAATCTGTTTTTCATGAAGCCTGATTGCTCTATTGAGATAATTTTAGGTAAAAGGTAAGAAAGTCTATTTTGAAGAATCTTTGCTAAAATTTTATATATTGAGTTACATAAACTGATAGGTCTAAAGTCCTCCCCTATTTGTGGATTTTCTATTTTTGGAATGAGGACAATATGAAAACTACCCCATTTCTTTCCTATTTTAGCTCCACAAAATATGCTATTTATGGCTTTTTCTATATCTTTTTTGATTATTTCCCAACAAAACTGAAAAAAGCAACATTTCCAACCATCAGGACCAGCTGCACTATCCTTGTTCATACTAAAAATGACTGTTTTCATTTCTTTTTCATCAGGGAATTTATTTAACATATTATTATCTTCAGGTGTGATTTTGTTTTCAATCTTTTGAAGTAATGTGTATCCTTTAAGTTCATTTTTTTAACTTAATTGATATTTGAAAAACTTTGTAAAGTAATTTTGAATGTCCATATCATTATGCACCCATACCTCCTCATTATTTTTTATGCCATTAATTCTATGTTTCTGTTGTTTAAACTTAACTAATCTTTGAAAAAATTTTGTGTTTTTATCTCCTTCTTTTAACCATTTTAATTTAGATTTTTGTTTCCAAAAGACTTCATCCATTAATAATTTGAGTTTCAATTCTGCTTGCCCTTTGCTTAGTGCACTTCTATTGTTTGCATTTTGATCTAATTCAAATTCTAATTCTTTTTTAGCAACTAATTCTTCTGCTTCTTTTTCATTTTTGTTTATGTTTCCAAATATTTCATTATTCCATTGTTTCATGTCTATTTTTAGTCTATTGAGCTTGTGATTCCATATTTGAATAGAATTTTCTAAAGCCTCTCTATTCCAGTAATCCTTTACCATATTCAAAAAACCATGATGCAAGCACCAAGCATTTTAAAATCTAAAGGATCCTCCTGTGTAGGCAAAGTTTTTAATGGTAATTAAAAGTGGACTATGATCAGAACAGGTCTTATTTAAATGTTTCAGTTCTGTCGCACCAAAAAGCTCAAGCCATCTAAAATTGAATAGAACTCTGTTTAATCTTGCCCAGGTTGTACCCTTCTTTTTTCAGTTATTACACCATGTAAAGAGAGAACCCAAAAATTTAGCCTCTATTAAATTAGTTTTGTTTACAATATCATTAAAGTGAAACATAGCTTTTTTATTTGGAGCTTTTCCTCCCTTCTTTTCTTTAAAGTTTCTAACTGAGTTGAAATCACCTCATATAATCCA
>JAREIK010002602.1:758711-851211 GCA_029783825.1 Sapria himalayana | reverse complement strand
CTTCTTCTTTCTTCTTCTTCTTCTTCTTTCTTCTTCTTCTTCTTCTTCTTCTTCTTCTTTCTTCTTCTTCTTCTTCTTCTTCTTCTTCTTCTTCTTCTTTTTCTCTTCTTCTTCTTTTTAAAGTTGTTTTATTATTATTAAGGCCCTCTCTTTTTCCGGAGGAATACCATTTTTACCAACTAAAGCTACCCTTATCCCTTTTACACCCATTTCAAATAAAACAAGAAATTAAAATTCCATTGTTGCCTTGGATTGCAATTGCTGGAATTTTGAGAAAATTGAGTTGTTTAAGCATGTATTTCAGGGCAGCTAGACTTCTTAGCAGAGACTTTAGGAGCTTTATGTCTTTTCCTATCCTCTAGCCTCTTCCTCTTCTTTTACTTGCTAGCTTTCGGAGTGGGATCCTTAGATGCCTAAAACAACAAGACTCTTAATAGACCACCGGGGTAGACATAATATACAGACTCTTACTTGACCACGGACTATATTTACAGCCATGAATTTTACAGAAATAAAGGAATCTATAATCTGCATCAATCCAGCCAGTAGCGAGCTTTATAGTCTTTGTTTTTGGTGATTCCCATAAGCTAACTTCAAGTCTGAAAAAGCATTTGATAGATTGTACTAAAGTATATGTATCTTACCTTGGGCTCTCTTGAGAGACTTCCAGGGCGTTTCTGGATAGTGTACCTGGTTAGTTAGACAAGTAGAAGCACAACACAGCAAATATACAGACTTCGTGACCATGCTTTATGTTTTACCGTGACTTCATTGATGATAGTTTACATGTATTCTTTCTTTGAAAACGCGAGCTAAACATGTTGAGCTGGAGATTAGTGGGTTGGCTTTGGTCAGCTTATGCAGACTTCCTTCAGGACCAGGAAAATTTGTAAGCTTTTCATGACCTTAATAATGAATTCCAGCCATAATACTAACCATCCCATTCGTTCTCATTGCATTTAATTGAAACATTCTTCATTAGAGGAATGAGTTTTTATTATTCTTATGTATGGGAGTTCTTCCTTATCCATTTTTGTAATGCTTTTAAATTTATCTGGGAGAGACTCTAGTTCATATTTTTGGAAATTTTTATTTCTTCCTTCTTTAGCTAACTTGTCCACCAGTGCATTAGCTTCCCTATATATATATATATATAATCGATGCATTCAAAGCTTCTACTAGTTTATTAATATCTTCTAACTCTTCTTCATATTTCCACATGCTACTTTTTTTATTCACTAGATCAACCAAGATTTTAGAATCTATCTGCATATCTAGATTTGATAGATTTTCAGATTTACATACCCGTAAACCTTCTCTTAATGCTATGATTTCAGCATGTATTGCAGATGAGGCTTTAATGGCTCCCGAGTAAGCAAGTATAAGAAGACCATTATGGTCTCTTACAGCCCCACCACCTCCTGCTAAACCTATGTTCCTATCGAAGCTACCGTCAGTGTTTAAGGCTAATCTACCTTTAGCTGGTTTTTCCCACTTAACTACTATGGCCTTATATAAAAGGGATTTTGTGACTGTGAGGTTCCAGAAGTTAAAAGAGTATATGTCTAGGTAAGAGTTCCTAGCTGCTATCGGATTAGCTTTCGAGGTGATTATTATTTCTCTCTTAATGGCTTTCCATATATCTTCAGCTACCATAGTGTGACCTTCATATCTACTACTATCCCTGGCTTTCCATATACACCAGATGGTAATATGAGAAATATTATTTTTAAGCCAAGTGTGAAGACTATGCTGTGTGTGAGCCAAGCTCCACTTAAGAAGTCTATCTCTAAGAGAAGAACATTTATGTTTAATACCCATTTCAGTTTCTAATCTTTTCCATATTACCGATGCAATATATCCTTGAGAGAACAAGTGATCTAATGTTTCTGTGGCTTGGAAGCAGCATTCGCACTTGGAGGGGAGTTGTATACCTTTTATTTTTATGTTTTCATCTATCAGAACAATATTTGAGAGCACTTTCCATGTACTAGTTTTAATTTTTTGGCTATTATCATTATTGAAGACCCATTCAAATAAAGGTTGTATAACCTTCCTGTTTCTCACTATTTCTTTAATGGATTTGAGAGAGAAAGAGCCATCTGCACTCAAAATCCATTTCCAGCCATTTTTGGAGAGTTTGGAGTATTTATCTACAAACTCTCTTTGATTGAGCATTTGTAGCCAGACTTGTGAGGCTTTGCTCTTTTTTCTATCTTTGTTTGTGTCTCCCTCTATGCAGTATTTAGATCTCATAAACTCAACCCAGAGGCTGTTATTTTCCTTGAGCCTCCACCATCTTTTACACGCCCAGGATTTGGCTAGGTTATTCAACTCAACAAAACCCAGCCCTACTTCGTGTTTAGGGTAGCATAAATCTTTCCACTTTTTCCAGTGAAGCTTTCTTTTGCCATTGCAAGCTCCCCACAGAAAATGGGCCAATTATTTCTCAATACTTTTTTTTACTGCCACTGGGAGATAAGTAACCATAAGATTTTGCATGGTTACACTTTGAAGCACATGGGTAATTAAGGTAATCCTACCGCTCATGTTAAGTGAGTCTACTTTCCAACCTGCAATTTTATTTTTGATTTTAACATGTAAGAATTCTAAATATTTTGATTTTAATCTTTCTTCATAAAGCAGGCAACCAAGATATTGCATAGTGCCTTTTTTATGGGAAAAACCTATTATCCTGTTAATTCTGTGAGTTAAGCTTGATGGGGCATTATTGGCAGTCATGAATTGACATTTTTTATTATTTATTTTCTACCCTGTTTCATCTTCTAATATTTTTAATAAGTCCATCACATTATGTAGGGACTTGGCACTACCATTTGTGAAGATTATCACATCATCCGCATACGCCTAACATCCCACTGAAGGGGTATCTTTTGGCTGGCTAAAATGTCCTATTATGTTTGAGTGCATCTTAATTTTGATGTTAATAATTAATAGTTCTATGTAAATGTTAAAGAGAGAGGGGGAGAGGGGATCTCCCTGTCTTAAGCCTCTTAGTGGCTCGATCTCTTTTCCTAGATCTCCATTGACAAGAACTTTGATCCATGAACTTGATATACATCTATATATCAAATCAATACAGGTTTCTGAGAAGCCCATCTTTCTCATTATAAAGCATAAGATATTCCATTCTACTCTATCGAAGGCTTTAGATAGGTCTAACTTTATCAAGACATTATGCCCTCTAGTTTTATTACCTATTTCTTTGATCATTTCTTTAGCTAGACAGATATTTTCCATTATTAGTCTGTTTTTCATGAATCCTGACTGTTCTTTAGATATGATTTTTGGTAGGACTCCAGCTAATCTACTTTGGAGTAGCTTAGCCAAAATTTTATAGATGGAGTTGCACAAGCTTATAGGTCTAAAATCCTCTGCCATTTGAGGATTTTCCATTTTGGGAATGAGAGCCATATACGTGATGCTCCATTTCTTACCTATCTCAGCTCCACAAAAAATCCAGATTATGACATTTAAGAGCTCATTTTTTATAATAGGCCAGAAGTTTTGGTAAAATTCATTATTCCACCCATCCGGGCCCGAAGCGCTATTTTTGCCCAGACTGAAAACAAAAGTCTTTAGTTCATCTTCATTCGGAAATCTTATGAGTATATCATTTTCTACACTAGTGATTTTTTGTTCGATGTTATGTAAAAGATGGTTTCCACGCAGGATTATATCTCCTCTAAATAATCTTTCAAAATGATCATCAAAGTGATTTTTAAAATATGTATCTCTATCTAACCATTTATTTAGATTGTTTTTTATGCCTTTTATTCTATGCTTTTGTATTTTAAATTTGGCTGATTTCTGAAAGAACTTCGTGTTTTTGTCGCCTTCATTCAACCATTTTATTTTAGCTTTTTGTTTCCAAAAGACTTCCTACATGAGAAGCTTTAGTTTTAATTCGGCTTGTGCTCTATTTAACTCCTTTCTACTATCTTTATTTTGAAGTAAAAAAATCAACTAGTTCCCTTTTTTCAACTTCCTGTTCTGCTACGATGATGTTATTATTGATATTACCAAAGATCTCTTTATTCCATGTCCTTAAATATTTTTTTAGTCTATTTAGCTTCATATTCTAGATTTGACCAGGATTACCTGAAGCTTCCTTTGACTAGGAATTTTTAACCATATTAATAAATGTGTGATGCAAGCACTATGCATTCTGGAATTTAAAAAAGTTATTTATGGTTCTAGACTTTTCTACCGATATGATTAGTGGATTGTGATCTGAACATGATCTATTTAAATGTCTCACTGACGTGGATCCATATGACTCTAACCATTTTACATTATATAATACTCTGTCTAATCTTGCCCATATGGTCCCTTTATCTTTCTGATTATTGCACCATGTGTAACGAGAGCCTAGGAAGCTTGCTTCCATCAGACTGGCCTCTGATATAGTCTTATTAAAATGAGAGATAGCTTTTTTGTTAGGGGGATTTCCCCCTGATTTCTCGCAAACTTTTCTTATTATGTTAAACTCACCTCCTATTATCCAGGGTATGTTTAGATTGGCTATTTTTAGTATGTCGTCCCAGAGGGCCCTTCTACCTTCTTTAGTGTATTTAGCATAGACTGCCGAAATTATTTCATCCCGGGCGGAATCTAAGCTAAAGTTGATCATTTGATCTGTGTCTTCTAAAATATTTATGTTAAATATGTTTTTCCAAAATAACCAAATTTTGTTATTTTTATTGGAGAATGCATCATCAAAGCCTAATATATTTTTATAGTGTTCTAGCTGGTCCTTGCTTATTATGGGTTCAGCTAATATTATAAGCAGAGTTTTATGGATTTGTATTAATTTTTTAATTCTTTTTATAGTATGGGCGTTTCCGATGCCACTTTCATTCCAGAAAAGAAATCTAAACATTGGAGTTAGACTTAGCCCTAGCTCTAGTGGTGCACTTTGAATCATAAGTTTTATTTATGTATTTTTTTCATGTTTCTAGTTCTTTTTATAGCACTCGTATCGTCTATTTTCTCCTCTCTCGTTTCCTACCTAGCTGAACGGCCATGATTTTTATTTCCTCCATGGCCCATTCTCTATTTCCCATTTTATTATTGAATCTTCCAATGTCTATATCATCTTTAGAGGTTTTAAAAGGCTTTGGTTCTTCATCTTTTTTGTCTAGGTTGATCCCACTTCTAACCTCTAGCTCATCCTCCGAGCTATTAACTATTTCCATTGCTCAGCTCTTCCTCACAACTCTCTTTTTTTCAAATCTTCCTCTCCTAACTCTTTTATTGATTTCTGCAATTTTTTACATAAGTTCATGAGTTTTATTGTATTCCAATCTATCTATCTCCTCTCTCTCTTTTTCTCTAGGAGGCACATATTCTACAATTTCTAAGCCGGATTCTGCTACACCTAGATTCTGTTCTAATGTTTGGGGGGGCTTTATTCTGTATTCCTCACTTCCCCTCCTTGCGGCTGTTCTAGAGCCGAGCCATTGCTTGTCTTCTAAGTGTTTCTTTTTAACTAAACATTGGTCACAACTATTGCCAAGTTTACTGCAGTAAGAGCAATAATATGGAAGGCTTTCGACAATTATTCCTTGCCAGTATCCTTCCCCCTCTTTGGTTCCAATCCATATGCGGTGTGGGATAGGTTGCAGTAAGTTAACTTCTATGCATACTCGAGTAACACTCGGGCGAGATAATGTATCAGTAGCACCATCGAGAAGGAGAGGGGTGCCCACTGCATGTGTGATATGGTAGAGAAAAAATTTATCAAAGAGATGTATGGGCAGCATAGGGAGAATGAACCAACCCGGCATCCACCTGAGATAATGGCTATTCTTGCTTGGTTGAGAAGGATGGCATCCACCTGAAAGCTCGCATGGGGTAGCCCATAATGTACCATATACCTTTCAACCAGACTCTGTGGAAATCTTCCTCACTGGACAGTTGCAGAAGAATGTGCTTGGCATCGAGAATGCCTATTTTTGTTTGACCTTTAAGCTTCAATAAAGCATAGAAAGCTCGAATATCTTCAACGCGCGGACAGCCATGTGAAAATTTGCCCACCAGCATGAATTTATGAACTTCCGAGAGCATAGTAATATCTGTCGAGGAGAACTCTATCGAGGGTTCTCCGTTTTTTTCCCGTGAATATCCGAAGCTTGTGAATAGTGATGCACGATCTTTTTGAATTGTTGGGAAAATGACTTATTATCCATTAAATAATCTAAATGCTCCATTTGATGCTTGAAATTGCCTTCTTCTTCACTGATTTTTGTGGTTTATCTCTCTAAAAATCATGTTTCTCTCTCTAGAACTTGAGAGCGAATATTTTTTTAAAAAATAGCAAATGAACTTTTTCTTCTTCTTCTTCTTCTTACTTCTTCTTCTTCTTCTTCTTCTTTTTAGAACAGACATAAAAATCCCTTTTAACACAGATTTCCAAACCGACCAAACAGAACCAAAAATATATAGACTCCCATGACATAAACAGCTAAACAAATAATCATTAACATGCCATCAATCCGAACAGCTTGTTGTTACCATGTTGTCCAGCTTTTCTTCTGTTCTCTTAATCTTATATTTGCAAAAAAAGAAGAAAGCCTACATTCCTAACATTTATCTTCCCTATCCCCAATCTGTCCCATTTTATAGAATACTTTTAGTACAATAAAGCCTTCATAACCATTCTGTATTAGTTGGAATCTCCCCTCAGCACCGGGTAGATTCTTTAACAAGCTAGATCATAATCTGAAATGGTTAGTAAGACAAAAGCAAGCAAAGTAAAGGTTAAAAGAAATCTCAATTGTTTTCTCTAATCCTCCTAATTTAATTAGTTTCTTTACTATATAAATTTATTATACCATTATATTTTTTCGGTAAAAAACCTTCCTTAAATTCTTGATCACCCATCTTTTTTCCCTCTTTAGCTAAACCGTCAACTAATGCATTTGCTTCTCTAAAAATATGTTTTATGTTATAGTCTAATGATTTTAATTCATGTTGTATTTCTTCTATTTCCTCATCATATCTCCATATTGTATCTTTTTTATTAATTAAGTTTACTAGTATTTTTGAATCTATTTGAATATCTATATTTTTAATGTTTAATTTTTTTCATAATATAATACCTTCTCTTAATGCTAAAATCTCAGCATGAAGAGCTGATGATGCTGAAATCTTTCTAGTAAAAGCTAATCTTAGCTTTCCTTCCAAGTCTCTGATTGCTCCTCCTCCTCTCGCTGCTCTTATGTCACTATCAAAGCTACCATTTGTGTTTAATGCTAGTCTATCTTTCGGTGGTTTTTCCCATTTTATACCCATGAATTTTAATTGTTTTGGTTGTTTCTTTTTTAGCTTCCAATGATTTATAATGTCTCTATCTAAGCTCTTATCCTGTGAATCTATAGGATAAATTTCTGAAATTTTCCGTGTTTCCTCATTTATCTCCTTCCAGATTTCCTCTATAATCATATTTCGACCTTCAAATCTACTATAGTTTCTTGCCTTCCAGATGTACCAGATAGCTATTAGCGGGATATTATTTTTAATCCAATACTGAGCAGGGCTTGCCACTTTTTGTTTAAGCCATTTTTGAAGTCTACATTTTAGGTTAATATGTTCATATTTTATATGTAATTCTATTCCTAATTTCTTCCATATTTCAGCTGCAACTTTACCTTTTAAAAATAGGTGATCTAGTGTCTGCATCTTAGATGCACAGCACTCACATCTGGATACTAGCTGAACACATTTATTTTTTAAATTTGTATATGTTGGAAGTATGTTGGACAAGACTTTCCACATAAAAGTTTTAATTTTTTGTGGATTTTCATTTTTCCAAGCCCATTTAAATAATGTATGTTCTTCTTGGTTATTTCTAATTAAGTTTTTAACCGATTTAAGCAAAAAAATTCCATCTTGTGTTAGTGTCCATTTCCATCCTTTATTAGTGAATTTAGAGTAATTCTCAACTATCTCTCTTTGTTTGAGCATTTGTGTCCAGACCTGTGAGCTTTTACTTTTGTTTTTTTCATTGTTAGTATCATCTTTTAAATAATACTTTGTTTTCATAAATTTAGACCGTAAGGTATTATTTTCTTTTAGTCTCCACCATCTCTTACTAGCCCATGCTTTGGCTAAGTCTGCTAGATTGACAAAGCCCAAACCAGCCTCTTGGACAGGAAAGCATAAATCTCTCCATTTTTTCCAGTGTAGCTTATATTTACCTTCTTTTTTTTCCCCACAAAAAGTTAGCTAATTCTCTTTCTATATTTTTAATCAGCTTACAAGAGGGTTTGATAATCATAATATTATGCATTAACGTGCTTTCTAAGACATGTTTTATTAATGTGATTCTTCCCCCTAAACTTAAAAATTCCTCCTTCCATCTCGATATTTTCTTTTTCAGTTTATTTACTAGAAATTCTAGATATTCGTTCTTAAATTTGCCTTCATACACCGGGCAACCCAGGTAGATAATTTTACCTTTTTTGTGTGAAAAACCAGTAAGTTTTTTAATTCTATGAGTTAATGCGAGAGGGGATTTATATGATATCATATATTGACATTTTCTTTTATTCAATTTTTGACCAGTTTCATCTTCCATACATTTTAATAATCTCATCAGATTTTGTAATGATCTACCACTACCATTAGTAAAAATCATTACATCATCTACATATGCCAGACAACTCACAAGTGGAGTATTTTTTGGATGTCTGAATGAACCTATCAATCCTTTCTCCATTTTATTTTTAATGTTAACTATTAGTAGTTCTAAATATAAATTAAATAAAGATGGAGAGAGTGGATCTCCTTGTCTTAGACCTCTTATTGGTTTTATTTCCTCTCCTACTTTTCCATTCGTTATTATTTTGGCCCAGGTGTTCAATATGCACATGTATATCAGGTCTATCCATGTTTCAGAAAAACCCATTTTCTCATAATAAAACAGAGTGTGTTCCATTCAATTCTATCAAAGGCTTTAGCTAAATCTAATTTTATTATAACATTGTGTCCTCTTGTTTTTGTTCCTATTTCTCTACACATTTCCTTGGCCAAACATATGTTTTCCATAATTAATCTATTTTTCATAAAGCCCGTTTGTTCTATTGAAATAATTTTAGGCAGTAGATAAGCTAATCTATTTTGTAATATATTTGCTAGAATTTTATATATTAAATTACATAGACTGATAGGTCTGAAATCCTCCCCCATTTGTGGGTTTTCTATTTTTGGAATAAGGGCTATGTGAAAACTTCCCCACTTTTTCCCTATTTCAGCTCCACAGAGTATGTTATTAATGGCTTTGTTTATTTCTATATTAATTATGTCCCAGCAAATTTGAAAAAAGCAACTATTCCATCCATCCAGTCCTGCTGCGCTCTCCTTGTTAATACTATAAATGGCTACTTTTATTTCTTCATCTTTTACATGTTTAATTAGCATATTATTATCTTTTATTGTTATTCTGTTTTCTATCTTTTCTAACAAGCTATTTCCTTTAATCTCCTTTTTACTACTTAGTTGATTTTTAAAGAAATCTGTAAAATAGGTTTAAATATCTTTATCTTTATCTACCCATTCTTTCTTGTTATTTTTTATGCCCCTAATTATGTGTTTCTGATATTTTAGTTTAGCTGCTTTTTGAAAAAACTTTGTGTTCTTATCTCCTTCTTTTAGCCATTTTATCTTCGATTTTTGTTTCCAAAACACCTCTTCCATTACAAGTTTGAGTTTTAACTCAGCTTGTGCCTTACTTAATGCATTTCTATTATTTAAACTTTGATCTTTCTCAAATTCTAATCCTTTATTTAATACTAATTCTTCTGCATCTTTTATGTTTTTATTTATATCTCCAAATATTTCTTTATTCCATTTTTTTAATTCAGTTTTTAATCTACTTAGCTTATTATTTATAACTTGCATAGGGTTTCCAGATGCCTCAATATTCCAGGGTTTTTTTTACTAGATTCAAAAAATCATGATGTAAACTTCAGGCATTTTGGAATCTAAAGGATCCTCCTTTATTGGAAGTGTTTTTAATGGTAATTAAAAGTGGACTATGGTCAGAACAAGTTCTATTTAAATGTTTCACTTTTGCAGAGCCATAATTCTCCAGCCAATTAAGATTATAAAAAATTCTATCTAATCTGGCCCAAATTAAACCTTTCCTTTTCCAGTTATTACACCATGTGAAAGAAGATCCTAAGAATTTGGCCTCAATTAAATTAGTTTTATTTATAGTATCGTTAAAGTGAATCATGGCTTTCTTATTTGGTGTTTTTCCACACTTCTTTTCTTTAATGCTTCTTACTACATTGAAATCTCCCCCTATAATCCATGGCTTGTTTTCTTTAAATATTTTCCCCATATCCTCCCATAATTTTTTTCGCTCTTCTTTTTTATTTTTAGCATAAACTATAGTGATTATTTCATTTGCATCTTGACTCAAACTAAAGTTTATTAACTGATTTGTTTCTTTTAATATTATTATGTTTAGGTTATTTTTCCAAATTAACCAAATTTTTCCGTTTTCATTTGCATATCCATGGTCAAATCCTAGCATAATTTTGTAGAGTCCTAGCTGATCCTTATCCACCATAGGTTCAGCTATTGCTACAAGATTGATTTTGTGCATATAAATTAATTTTTTCAATCTGTTTCTTGAGGGAATATTCACTATTCCCCTTATATTCCAGTAAATATAATTATACATTAATTATAAATTAGCTTGATCTCTAGTGGTGCATTTGGTTTCATATGTTCTATTTTTATATTTTTTCATATTTCTTGGTTTTCTTAGTGAACCTAGATCTCCGCTTCTTTCTTCTTTCCAATCTCTTCCCATTTGAATTGACATTATCTTTAATTCCTCCATTGCCCACTCTTTATTACACATTTTTTGTTTAAGCTTATCTATATTTATGTCATCTCTAATTAATCTTATTTTCTATTCATTATCCTCTCCATCTGTAAATAGGGAGGTTAAACTTTTTGTTTCTGGATCTTCTTCCGAATAGTCCACAATAGGGACTGCCCACCCTTTGTTTATTTTAATTTTATTTTTCATGTACACTCTTGTTCTTTTGTTTAGTTCTGATATCTTTTTAATCATTTCTGTTCTTTTTATAGTCTCTAGTGTGTTTTCTGCTCAGTTATCTATTTCATCAGTCTTCCTATATTCAATTAATTTCAATTCTATTGATTCTATATTATGTTCTTCTGTTTGGGCAGTTTGTTCATCTTGATGTTTTTTTTTGGTATTTAACTAACATGCCTCTCTCACTTGCATTCATTGACCTCTCCTCTCTCCTTTGATTCACCTCCTCCCTTCTTTTTTTAACTAGACAATCTTCCATGCCATGTCCCAATTTTTTACAGCAAATACATTATGATGGTAAGTTCTTTGGAACTACTTGCTGCCAGAAACCATCACCCTCATTGTTTCCAATCCATATCCGTGAGGGAATTGGTTTTTGTATATCAGTTTTAACACAAATACATGCTACACTTGGCCTGTTTAGAGTGGTCGTGGCACCATCAAGAAGAAGAGGAGAACCGAGTGTACAAGCAATGTGATATAATGCGAATATATCAAAATAATGTATCGGTAGCAAGGGAAACAGGAACCATACCGGTGCTACCGATGATTCTTCCTTAGTCGAGAAGTTTGTTGTCCATTTGAAAGTTCTCATGGGAAATCCCATGATAAACCAGATACCTCTTAGCCAAATTCAATGAAAATCTTCTTCGGAAAATAGTTGTAACAGCACATGTTTATCATCGATGAGACCGATTTTAATCAACATCTTAAGCTTCAATGATTCAAAAAATGCATGAACATCATCAACGCGAGGCCTTCCATGTGAGAATTTTCTCACGAGCGTGAACTTATGGGGTTCAGTAATCCTCTGAATGTCTTCGGTTGAAAAAATTATCGAGGGTTCCTCGATATTTTTCGTGTGATTTTCCAAAGGAGATGTTACTGTTTGCGCGGTCTTTTTGTATAAATTGGAAAAGGATTTTTTATTAACTAAGTAATCCAATTTTCTTCTTCTTCTTCTTCTTCTTCTTTTAAAGCATTATTTATTAATTATAACCCTCTCTTTTGGCGGAGGAATACCATTTTTACAAACTAACATCTACCCTTAACCCTATTACACCCATTATTTAAGAAAAACTTTAAGATTTACATCAATCTAATTGTATAAATTTATTGAGAAATGCTTTTGAGATTCTTGAATTCTTCCTTTGAGTTTTGAGAATTGATTCTTTTTTCTAATGATAACAAGGATGAATCCTTATTCGTCTTGCAATGATTGGTGCAGAATTTTTCAAGATTCCATGACTCTTCAATGTCTTGTAATATATGATCTTGATTCTTCATGCTGGAATTCTACTTAGCTTCTTTTAATTTTCGCTGGAATTCTACTTCATGCTGGAATTATTCTTGTAATATATGATCTTTGAGAAATGCTGAAATTCTACCGCATTTTTAATGTATCCCGCCTAGAATATCAGCATGTATGTTCGTGCCTCTTTTAATTTCTGCTTAGCTGCTTTGGACTCATATATCAAGATTCGGCCAGATGTGCTTGTTAATCAGCAGCTCATATCTTTTAATTTCTGCTCAACCTTCAACTATTCCAGCCTGCATAAAATCAAGAGCATCATATCCGTATAACATGATAGCCCATTTACCACCAATACCTAGATATTTCAACCAGAAAATTCAGCAGCTTTGGTTGTATCCTACAATGAATTTCTGTATCTTTCCATATCTTGAGCAGTAAGAGTTCCTTGTTTGGCTGCCTTCCTCCATGCTTTTTAATCTTTGATCTTCATTTACTCTACTATTACATTACTTTACATGGACTCCATACTTAACACATCTCAACTAAAATTTACATACTTCCCGCAACTTTTCTAAAGTAACACAGACTCATAAAAACACAGCAGACCGCTTTTATCAAATAACACAGACTCCATACACATATAATAAGAAAAGTAAACCAAAAGACAGCAGGCACTATTTTTTGTCCAGCTCTGTATCATTCAAATACTTAGTTACCTGCAAGAAAAATCTACATGCATATATATACTCTACTCTATTATCAAATACCCCATTTATTGATCCTTAACCCTGCAATATTATTGTTCTTTTTTTTATAGCCTGTAAAACAGAAAAAAAATCACAGTGCATACTATAAAAACCTACAGTGTTACTGTCTTTTTAAAGCCTGTGGACTTACCAGGCAGTACTGTAGTGTATCCCAACCATCATAGAAAACATCCCTCAGGACTAGGATGGAACAATGAGGATAGGAACTTTATTCTATTTATTAATTATACAGAAAACACGCACGCACATAATAAACACAAAATAGCCCTTGTAACTAAAAATTATTATTTTTAATTTTCCTAATATAAGGGAATTCCTTGCTATCTAATTTAATAATGCCAATATACTTTTTTGGTAAGTTATATTCATTATACTCCTGATCTCCTCTCTTCCTACCATCTTTAGATAATGCATCCACCAAGGCGTTAGCTTCTCTAAAGATGTGTTTTATGATGAAATCTAGAGAATTTATATCAAGCAGAATTTCTTCTATCTCATTTTCATATTTCCACATAAATGACTGTTTTACTTAGATTTACAACTATTTTTGAGTCAATTTGAATATCTACATTCTTAATGTCTAAGTTTTTACAAATTCTTATCCCCTCTTTTAGTGCTAATATCTCGGCATGTAAAGTCGACGATGCTTGTAATCTCCTTGTGAAAGTTAATATTAACTTCCCCCCTGAGTTTCTAATTTCTCCTCCTCCTCCAGCTTCCCCCACATCTCTATCGAAACTACCATCTGTATTTAAGGTAAATATTCCTCTTGCTGGTTTTTCCCATCTTATGCTAATTATTTTAAAATGCTTTGGCGGTTTTTCTTTTAGGTTCCAAAAATGTAAAGTATCCTTATCCATCTTTGAACCTTGAGTTTTTATAGGGCATATCTCTGAAATTCTTCTTGTTTCCTCTTTTATTTCTTTCCAGATATATTCCACCATCATATTATGCCCCTCGAATTTACTTTTGTTCCTAGCTTTCCAAATGCACCAAATAACTATTGGTGTAACATTAATTTTAATTCATTTCTGTGCCATGCTAGGAACTTTTGAGTTACACCATTTTTTAAACCTACATTTTAGTGGGAGATGTTCATATTTTATATGCATTTCTAATGCTAATCATTTCCATATTTCTGCTGCTACTCTCCCTTCTGAAAAAAGATGATCTAATGTTTCGATCTCATTTAAATAACATTCACATCTAGAAACTAGCTGAATTCCTTTCTGCTTTAAATTATTATCAATTGGGATAATATTAGATAAAACTTTCCACATAAAAGTTGTAATTTTTTGTGCATTGTCATTATTCCAAGCCCATTTGAATAATATTTGTTCTTTTTTCTTTTTTCTTAAGACATTTTTCACTGTTTTAAGTGAAAATGTGCCGTCCGGATTTAAGGTCCATCTCCATCCTTTTTTCGTGTGCTTAGAGTAATTTTCAACTAAATTCCTTTCTTTAAGCATTTGATTCCAAACCTGTGAACTCCTACTTTTATTTTTTGTTTTATTAGTATCGTCCTTTATGCAGTACTTTGCCCGCATAAATTTAGACCATAAACTTTCATTTTCTTTTAAGCTCCACCATCTCTTGCTTGCCCCTGCTTTAGCTAAGTGAATGATATTGACAAGGCCTAAACTAGCTTCTTGAACAGGATAACATAAATCTCTCAATTTTTTCCAATGAAGTTTATGTTTACCCTCTTTTTTACCCCACAAAAAATTGGCTATTTCTTTTTCAAATTCTTTTATAAGTTTGCTTGAAGGCTGCGTGATCATAATATTATGCATTATTAAACTTTCTAAAACATGTTTTTTAAGAGTTATTTTGCCCCCATACTTAGACATTCTTCTTTCCATCCTGAAATTTTCTTTTATTTATTTATTTATTAGAAGCGCTAAGTATTCTATCTTGAACTTTCCTTCATAAATCAGACAACCTAAATAAATCATTTCTCCTTTTTTGTGAGAGAAACCTGTGATATTTTTAATTCTATGTGATAATGCAGTTGGGGCTTTATAAGATATCATATATTGACATTTTCTTTTATTTAATTTTTGACCTGTTTCTTCCTCCATTCATTTTAATAAATCTATCAGATTACTTAATGATTTACCACATCCATTAATGAATATCATTACATCATATGCATATGCCAAACAACTTACAAGTGGGGTGTTCTTCGGCTGTCTAAATGTACCTATCATGCCATTTATCATTTTATTTTTTAGATTAACTATCAAGAGTTCCAGATAAATGTTAAATAGTGATGGCAAGTGCATATCACCTTGTCTTAAACCTCTAACTGGCTTTATTTCCTTTCCTACTTTCCCATTTGTTATAATTCTTACCCATGTGTTTGATATACATCTGTAAATCAGATCTATCCATGTTTCAGAGAAACCAATTTTTCTCATCCTTGAACAGAGAATACACCATTCAACTCTATCAAATGCTTTGGAAAGATCTAGCTTAATTAATACATTATTACCTCTTGTTTTAGTTCCTATTTCTCTACACATTTCTTTTGCCAAGCAGATATTATCCATAATCAATCAATTTTCATAAAACTAGTTTGTTCTTCAGAAATAATTTTAGGTAATAGCGATGCTAATCTATTTTGCAGAATTTTGGCTAAAATTTTATATATTGAATTACAAAGACTAATTGGCCTAAAGTCCTCGCCTTTCTGTGGATTTTCTACTTTCAGAATGAGAATAAAATGAAAACTACCCAATTTCTTTCCTATTTCAGCTCCACATAATATGCTATTTATGGCTTTTTCTAAATCTTTTTTTATTATTTCCCAGCAAACCTGAAAGAAGCAATTGTTCCAACCATCTGGGCCAGCTGCACTATCTTTGTTCATACTAAAAATTATGGTTCTGATTTCTTCTTCTCCAGGGAATTTTGTAAGCATATTATTATCAGCTGAAGTAATTTTATTCTCAATGTTTTGTATAAGTGTTTTACCTTTTAGTTCACTTATTCCACCTAAGTTATTTTCAAAAAACTTTGTAAAGTAATTTTGTATATCTAAGTCTTTTTCAAGCCATTCATTCTCATTGTTTTTTATGCCCCTAATTCTATGTTTTTGAAATTATAGTTGAGTAGCTTTTTGAAAAAACTGTGTTTTTATCTCCCTCTTTCAACCATTTAATTTTCGCTTTTTGTTTCCAGAATACTTCCTCCATTAAAAGTTTTAATTTTAATTCCACTTGTGCCTTACTAAGAGCTCTTCTATTGTTTATGCTTTGGTCTATTTCAAATTCTATTTCACTTTTTAGTACTAACTCTTCTGCATCTTTTATATTTTTAATTATATTTCCAAATGTTTCCTTATTCCATTTTTTTAATTCAATCTTTAATCTACTCAATTTGTTATTTAGAATTTGAATCGTGTTTCCTGTAACCTCAATGTTCCAGGAGTCCTTTATCTTATTCAAGAATTCATGATGTAAACACCAAGAATTTTGAAATCTAAAGGAACCTCCTATGTAAGTTGTTTTTTTAATAGAAATCAATAAAGGACTATGATTAGAGCAGGTTCTATTTAAATGTTTCACCTCTGTAGAACCAAATTGTTCTATCCATTTAAAGTTAAATAAGACCCTGTCTAATCTTGCCCATATTGTGCCCTTCTTTTTCCAGTTATTGCACCATGTGAAAGATGAGCCATTAAATTTAGCTTCTATTAGATTAGTTTTATTTATTATATCATTAAAGTGAGCCATCCCTCTCTTATTTGGTGTTCTACCACCCTTCTTTTCATTAAAGTTTCTAATCGTATTGAAGTCTCCACCTATTATCCAGGGCTTATTTTCCATAGCAATATTTCTCATTTCCTCCCATAATTATTTCCTCTCCTCTCTTTTATATTTGGCATAAACTATCGTTATTATTTCATTTTCATTTTGACTTAGACTCAAGTTTATTAATTGATTAGTATCTTTTAATATTTTTATGTCTAATTTATTTTTCCACATTATCCAGATTTTACCGTTATTATTAGTATAACCATGATTAAATCCTAAAATGATTTTATAGTGTTCTAGCTGAGTTTTTTCCACCATCGGTTCAGCAATTAAAACAAGGTTAATTTTATGCACGTATATTAGTTTTTTTAATCTATTTCTTGAAGGGGAGTTTGCAATTCCCCTTATATTCCAATAAATGTAATTATACATTCTTTTTGGACTTGGCTTCCCTCTAGTAGTGCATTTGGCCTCATATATTTTATTTAAGTGTTTTTTCATGTTCCTTGGTTTTCTAAGTGAACTTAATTCTCCTCCTTTCTCCTCTTTCCATTCCCTACTTACTTGGATTGCCATTATTTTTAGCTCTTCAATTTCCCAATCCTTGTTTCCCATTTTTTGTTTTATTTTAAAATTTTCTATAGTTATATCATCTTTAGTTGTTCTCACCTTCAGCTCATTGTCCTCCCCATCCGTATAGAGGGAAGTCAAGCTTCTTATTTCAATTTCTTCCTCCGAATCCTCTTCAGCAAGGACAACCCAACTTTTATATTTTTGGGATTTAGTTTTCATTTGAATTCTAGTTCTTTTATTTTGTTCTGAAATTTTTCTAATCATCTCCCTCCTCTTAACCTCTTCTATTTCTGCCCTTTCATCTTTAATATTCGGTTTGTTATATTCAATTAGTTTTAGTTCTTCAACCTCACCATTCTATTTTTCTAGTTGAGCAGTGTGTGTATTCTGTGGTTTTTTTTTGACATCTAATCATTTCTCCTCTTCTACCTACTGTCATTTTTCTTTTCTCTTGTTTTAGTTTATCATATGTTCTTTTTTTTGTTTACTAAGCAAACATCTATATCGTGACACATCTTTTTGCAGCAAGAGCAGAATGGAGGGAGGTATTCTGGAATAATTTGTTGCCAAAATCCCTGGTCAATGTTATCTTTGTATGTGAAACCATCTCGATAACAAGCATACTTTCATCTTTATTTTTCTGTTGAGCCTTGATTGCTTCATTCATCTTTAACTTTTGCATGAGTGTAGTCGACCGATGACATAACAGACTAAAAATTACAGACTTCCGGGGCATAATAATAAAACTACAGCAACCTTATTAACACATCAGACACCATAACAGAAACATTAATAACACAGACTCCATGACAACAAAACATTATAGACTCCAAGGCAACAACACTATAGAAACAGTAAAGAACTATAGTCCTTGCTCTGCTTTAATCCCCTTCTTGAAAGATGAAGACCTGGATAGAAATAAAATGCTACCTACCTATGTTTTCCCCATCCCTTACCTTATTAACCCTTCCCAATAAATATATATTATGACCGCTTAACTGACCTTCGAGAACTCAATTAGTTGCTGACTTTTGATTAGAACCAATCCTACCTCTTTTTAAGTAACACAAATCTTACCAATCTATACATCATTAGTAGCTTCAACAGATCTGTAGGAATCACCCCTCAGGGCCAGGGTGATTAATTATATAAAGCAATCCTTATCTGCATATGATTAGTGTACAGCAGGTCCAAAAAAATAACTAAAAAGCAGAAATTAACAAATCATACTCTTATCTTCCTAATGTAAGGGAGTTCTTTACTGTCCATTTTTATTGTGCCTATATATTTTTTTGGAAGAGTCAATTCATTATACCCCTTATCTCCTTTGATTCTTCCATCCTTGGCTAATACATCCGCTAAGGCATTAACCTCTCTAAAAATATGTTTTATAGTAAAATCTAATGAATTTATTTCATATAAAATTTCTTCTATTTCATCTTCATATCTCCACATTAATGTCTTTTTGTTAATTAAATTAACAATGATTTTAGAATCTATTTGAATATCTATTTTTTTAATGCCATTATTTTTACATATTCTTATACCCTCTCTTAAGGCTAATATTTCAGCATGAAGTGCCAATGATGCTTGAAACTTCCTCGTGAAGGCTAAGAGCACATTACCCTCAAAGTTTCTTATTACGCCTCCTTCTCCTGCTGCTCCTATGTCTCGATCAAAGCTGCCATCTGTATTTAAAGCAAAGCTTTCTTTCGATGGTTTTTCCCATTTTATGACTATTATTTTAAATTGTTTAAATAGTTGTTCTTTTAAATTCCAGTAATTTAAAGTATCTTTATCTAACTTCGAGCCCTGTGAATTTAATGGATAACACTCTGAAATTTTTCTTGTCTCCTCTTTTATATCCTTCCAGATATCCTCTATTGACATGCTTTGACCCTCAAATCTACTTTTATTTCTGACCTTCCAGATACACCAAATAGCTATTTGAGGGGCATTATTTTTAATCCAATTCTGTGCAGAGCTTGTAGCTTTCAATTTAAACCATTTTTAAGTCTGCAATTGAGATTAAGTTGTTCATATTTTATATGCATTTCTATTCCTAGTTTCTTCCATATTTCTGCTGCTATTTTACCATGTGAGGAGATGATCAAGAGTTTCCATCTCATTTGAACAAAAGTCACATCTAGAAACTATCTGAATTCCTTTCTTTTTTAAATTAATATCAATTGGAATGATATTAGACAGTACCCTCCATGTGAAAGTTTTAATTTTTTGCGGATTATCATTATTCCAGATCCATTTGAATAATATTTTCTCTTCTTGTTTTTTCCTTATTGCATTTTTGGCTGAATTAAGTGAGAATGTTCCTTCTGGCATTAAGGTCCATCTCCATCCTTTATTTGTAAGTTTAGAATGTTTCTCAACTAGTTCTCTTTGTTTAAGAATTTGAACCCAAACATGAGAACTCTTGCTTACCCTTTTTTCTTTATTAGTATCATCATTTATACCGTATTTTGCTCTCATAAATTCTGACCATAAGCTATCATTTTCTTTTAATCTCCACCATCTTTTGCTTGCCCATGCTTTAGCTAAATCAATGAGATTAACAAATCCCAAACCAGCCTCTTGAACACGATAACATAAGTCTTTCTATTTTTTACAATTTAGTTTATATTTGCCCTCTTTTTTTCCCCACAAAAAATTTGAAAATTCTTTTTCAATTTTTTTAATAAATTTAATTGGGGGTTGAGTAACCATAATAATGTGCATTAATGTGCTTTCTAAAACATGTTTTATTAATGTTATTCTCCCCCCCATATTTAAAAATTCTTCCTTCCACCCCGAAATTTTTCTTTTTAATTTATTTATTAAAAATTCTAAATACTCAATCTTGAGTTTACCTTCATACACCGGACAGCCCAAGTAAATAATCACTCCTTTTTTCTGGGAGAAACCTGTAATATTTTTAATTCTATGAGATAGTGTCATTGGTGCTTTATGAGAAATTATATATTGACATTTTCTTTTATTTAATTTTTGACTTGTTTCATTTTCTATGCATTTTAACAAATCCATTAGATTATGTTATGATCTACTACCTCCATTGGTGAAGATCATTACATCGTCTACATATGAGAGACAACTAACTATTGGAGTACTTTTTGGTTGTCTAAATGTTCCAATGATACCTTTCTTCATTTTATTTTTAAGATTTAATATTAGAATTTCCATATAAATATTAAATAACAAAGGAGAGAGTGGATCTCCTTGTCTTAAGCCTCAAATCGATTTTATTTCTTCTCCTACTTTTCCATTTGTAATAATCTTAACCCATGTATAAGATATACATCTATATATCAAATCTATCCATGTTTCAGAAAAACCCATTTTACGCATGATAAAGCAAAGAGTGTCCCATTCCACTCTATCAAATGCCTTGGATAAATCTAATTTTATTATTACATTATGTCCTCTTGTTTTAGTTCCTATTTCTCTACACATTTCTTTTGCTAAACAAATATTTTTCATTATTATTCTATTCTTCATAAAACCTATTTGTTCTTTAGAAATAAATTTGGGTAAAATTAATGTTAACCTATTTTGTAATATTTTGGCTAAGATTTTATATATCGAATTACAGAGACTAATTGGTCTAAAATCTTCCCCTATTTGTGGATTATCTATTTTAGGAATGAGAATCATGTGAAATCTTCGCCACTTCTTTCCTATTTCAGCTCCACAAAAAATGCTATTTATAGCATTTTGTATATCTTTTTTAATTATCTCCCAACATACCTGAAAGAAGCAATTATTCCATCCGTCAGGGTCTACCACACTATCCTTGTCCATAGTGAAAATAGCTGCTTTAATTTCTACTTCTGCTGGAAATTTGGTTAACATGATATTATCTTCAGCTGTGATATTATTTTCTATGTTCTGTATAAGTGTGTTTCCTATTAGCTCACTATTTCCATTTAATTGTTTTTCAAAAAAACTTTCAAAATAATTCTGAATATCTGTATCTTTGTCCATCCACTTTCCCTCATTATCTTTTATGGCTCTAATTCTATGCTTCTCGAGTTTAAGTTTAGCTACTTTTTGAAAAAAATTTGTATTCTTATCTCCTTCTTTAAGCCATTTAATTTTAGATTTTTGTTTCCAGAAAACTTCTTCCATTAATAAATATAATTTTAATTCCGCTTGTGCTTTGCTCAAGGCTTTTCTATTGTTTATATTTTGATCTAATTCTAATTCTAATTCTAATTCTTTTTTTGAAACTAAATCTTCTGCATCTTTTATATTCTTATTTATATTTCCAAAAGTTTCCTTATTCCATTTATTTAAATCTGCTTTTAATCTATATAGCTTATTATTCAGGATTTGAATCAGGTTTCCTGCTACTTCTTTATTCCAGGATTCCTTTACCCTATTCAAGAAGTCATGATGTAAACACCAGGAATTCTGAAAGCTAAAGAATCTTCCTGTGGGAACTATATTTTTAATGGTAATTAAAAGTGGGTTGTGATCAGAGCAAGTTCTATTTAAATGTTTCACTTCTGCGGACCCAACTTGCTCTATCCATTTAAAATTAAAATAAACTCTATCTAATCTCGCCCATATTATACATTTATTTTTCCAGTTGTTGCACCAAGTAAAAGGTGAGCCTAAGAATTTAGCTTCCATTAGGTTGGTTTTATTTATAATATCATTAAAGTGAGCCATAGATATCTTATTTGGTGATCTTTCGCCCTTCTTTTCTTTAAAATTTCTCACTGTGTTGAAATCATCTCCTATAATCCATGACTTCTTCTCTTTAAATATTTGTTGCATTTCCTCCCATAATTCTTTTCTCTCTTCTTTTTTATTTTTTGCATAAACTATTGTAATTATTTCTTTGACATCCTGACTAAAACTTAAATTGATTAATTGATCAGTTTATTTTAGAATTTTTATGTTTAATTGATTTTTCCATAAAATCCAGATTTTACCATTATTATTAGCATACCCCTTTTCAAAACCTAATAATTCTTTATAATTCTCTAGCTGAATTTTATCCAACATAGGCTCAACTAATACTAAGAGATTAATCTTATACATATATACCAATTTTTTTATTCTATTTCTTGAGGGGAGATTTGCAACTCCCCTTATATTCCAATATATGTAATTAAACATTATTAATATTTTTTGCTTGCACTCTAGTAGTGCATTTAGTTTCATATGTTCTATTTATGTATTTTTTCATATTCCTTGGTTTTTTTAAGGAGCTTAAAACTCTTCCTCTCTTTGCTTTCCAATTCCTACCCATTTGAATTGCCATTATTTTTAATTCTTCAATTGCCCACTCCTTACTCCCCATTTTCTGTTTTAGTTTTTATATGCCTATATAATATTTATATGTTTTAGCTTTCTGCTCATTCTCTTCCCCATCCATGTAGAGAGAAGTCAAGCTTCTTATCTCAGGTTCTTCATCCGAGTAATCTTCTATAGGGACTGCCCAACCATTATTTTTATGTGTTTTATTTCTCATGTAAATTCTAGTTCTTTTATTTAAATCTGAAATTTTTTTAAGCATTTCTCTTCTTTTTGTTTACTCTATAGCAAGTGCTTCCTTATCTTCTTTAGTCTCCTCCTTCTTATATTCAGTTAATTTTAATTTATCAACTTCATCATTCTGTTCTTCTAAGTGAGCAGTTTGTGTAAATGATGTTTTTTTTGATATGTAACTATCTCTCTCCTCCTCACTGCTGCCATCATTCTATCATCTGTCCTCTGTTTATCTTCGGCCCTTCTTTTCCTCACCAAACAATCATCTAAACTGTGTCCCAGTTTCCTGCAACATACACAGAAGGATGAAAGGTTTTCTGGAATAACTTGCTGCCAGAAACCTCCTCCATTCGTGTCTCCAATCCTGATTCTAGAAGGAATAGGTTTCTGTAAATCCACCTAAACACATATCCGTGCTACACTTGGCCTGGATAGTATAGCTGTGGCACCATCAAGTAGAAGAGGAGAGCCCAGAATGCATGCAATGTGATATAATGCATATTTATCAAAGAAGTGTATCTGGAGCATGGGAAACAAGAACCATCCCGGAGCAGCCGAAGATTCTTCCTTTGTAGAAAAGTTAGGTGTCCATTTGAATGTTCTCATGGGATAACCCATGATATACCAGACACCTTTAAGCCATAATCGTGAAAATCTTTCTCCGAATATAGTTGTAACAGAACATGCTTGTCGTCGATGAGTCCAATTTTAATCAACATTTTGAGCTTCAAAGAATCAAAAAAAGCATGAACATCATCAATACGCGGTAGCCCATGTGAGAATTTGCCGATGAGAGTGAGTTTATGAGGTTCAGTGAGCTTCTGTAAATCTTTGGCCGAAAAAAATATAGAGGGTTCCTCGATATTTTTTGCGTGAATCTCCGAGGAAGAAGACATTGTTTGCGCGGTCTTCTTAAAAAATCCGAAAAGGTTACTTATTTGTTAAGTAATCCATTTTATCGAATACAGCTTAAAATTTGCTTATTCTTCTTCTTCTTCAAAAATCACAGTTTCTCTCTCTAGAAATCAAATTTTCTCTCTCTAGAAGTTGAGAGCGTTTTTCAAAGAAAAAAACCACATTTTTTAAAATTTATTCTTCTTCTTCCTCTTCTTCTTCGTCTTCTTCTTCGTCTTCTTCTTCCTCTTCTTCTTCCTCTTCTTCTTCCTCTTCTTCTTCCTCTTCTTCTTCTTCTTCTTCTTCTTCCTCTTCTTCTTCCTCTTCATCTTACTCTTCTTCTTCCACTTCTTCTTCCACTTCTTCTTCCTCTTCTTCTTCCACTTCTTCTACCTCTTCTTCTACCTCTTCTTCTACCTCTTCTTCTACCACTTTTTCTACCTCTTCTATTTCCTCTTCTTCTACCTCTTCTTCTACCTCTTCTTCTTCCTCTTCTTCTACCTCGTCTCCTTCCTATTCTTCTTCCTCTTCTTCTTCTTCCTCTTCTTCTTCCTCTTCTTCTTCCTCTTCTTCTTCCTCTTCTTCTACCTCTTCTTCTTCCTCTTCTTCTACCTCTTCTTCTACCTCTTCTTCTACCCCTTCTTTTTCCTCTTCTTCTTCCTCTTCTTCTACCTCTTCTTCTACCTCTTCTTCTACCCCTTCTTTTTCCTCTTTTTCTACCTCTTCTTCTTCCTCTTCTTCTTCCTCTTCTTCTTCCTCTTCTTCTTCCCCTTCTTCTTCCGCTTCTTCTTCCTCTTCTTCTTCCTCTTCTTCTTCCTCTTCTTCTTCCTCTTCTTCTTCCTCTTCTTCTTCCTCTTCTTCTTCCTTTTCTTCTTCCTCTTCTTCTTCCTCTTCTTCTTCCACCTCTTCTTCCTCTTCTTCTTCCTCTTCTTCTTCCTCTTCTTCTTCGTCTTCTTCTTCATCTTCTTCTTCCTCTTCTTCTTCCTCTTCTTCTTCATCTTCTTCTTCGTCTTCTTCTTCCTCTTCTTCTTCCTCTTCTTCTTCGTCTTCTTCTTCCTCTTCTTCTTCCTCTTCTTCTTCCTTTTCTTCTTCCTCTTCTTATTCCTCTTCTTCTACCTCTTCTTATTCTCTCTTCTCTTCTTCTCTTCTTCTCTCTTCTTCTTCCTCTTCTTCTTCCTCTTCTTCTTCCTCTTCTTCTTCCTCTTCTTCTCCTCTTCTTCTTCCTCTTCTTCTTCCTCTTATTCTTCCTCTTCTTATTCCTCTTCTTCTCCCTCTTCTTCTCCCTCTTCTTTTCCCTCTTCTTCTCCCTCTTCTTCCCCCTCTTCTTCCCCCTCTTCTTCTCCCTCTTCTTCTCCCTCTTCTTCCCCCTCTTCTTCCCCCTCTTCTTCCCCCTCTTCTTCCCCCTCTTCTTCCCCCTCTTCTTCCCCCTCTTTTCCTCCTCTTCTTCCCCCTCTTATTCCCCCTCTTCTCTCCCTCTTCTTCTCCATCTTCTTCTCCCTCTTCTTCCCCCTCTTCTTCTCCCTCCTCTTCTCCCTCCTCTTCCCCCTCTTCTTCCCCCTCCTCCTCCCCCTCATCTTCCCCCTCATCTTCCCCCTCTTCTTCCCCCTCCTCTTCCCCCTCCTCTTCCCCCTCCTCCTCCCCCTCCTCCTCCCCCTCCTAATCCCCCTCCTCATCCCCCTCCTCATCCCCCTCCTCTTCCCCCTCCTCTTCCCCCTCCTCTTCCCCCTCCTCTTCCCTCTCCTCTTCCCCCTCCTCTTCTCCCTCCTCTTCCACCTCCTCCCCCCCCCCCCCTCCTCCCCCTCCTCCTCCCCCTCCTCCTCCCCCTCCTCCTCCCCCTCCTGCTCCCCCTCCTCATCCCCTCCTCATCCCCCTCCTCTTCCCCCTCCCCCTCCACCTCCCCCTCCTCCTCCCCCTCCTCCTCCCCCTCTTCCTCTCCCTCTTCTTCTTCTTTTTTAAGGTTGTTTTATTATTATCACCCTCTCTTTTGGCAGAGGAATAGCGTTTTTATAAACTACTTCTACCCTTATCCCTTTTACACCCACTTTAAACATAATCTAAAAACAAATAAAACTTTAAGTTAATGAAATATCCTTCTACTTATCTTTTGCCAAGTAGGCTTGCTTGTTTTCTTTTATATCTTTTAGATTTTTCTACCAAGGCCCTATTTGTTTGGGCCCTTCTCTTTCCATTATTTTATTCTCTTTCTAAGTACTCCCATCTTCTGCCTTATTTCTGAGTAAGGGAATATCTTAGGTTGTCCCTTTATGCATCTTGAAGCTTTCTTTCATCGCCTTGTTCGAGGACTCATCTATCCCCAATCCCCTAATGGCCGTGACCGACTCAAGATCGACTTACATGCTGACTTCTTATAGACTTTAATAACATATCTACTTACAGACTCATGACCAATCACATGCACCATGCGCAGCCACAAACTGCATCGTGATAACTTAAAATCAAGACTCAAAACAGACTCTAATAACATAACAGACTCATGACCGATCACTTGTACATGCGCAGCCGCAAACTCCGATAATCCCTTTACACATCTAATGCAAACTGACTCAAATGCACTGACTCCTAACATGCTACTCAAACCAGCTGTTTCCTTGTCTCTCTAACCTTGTCCAGCCTATTTTCCTTTCAGCTAACCTTAGCTGAAAAACAACCTTTCTGCAACTTAAACTTGACCTGAAATGTTAAACAAAGAAACACTACCAAACAATAGTTTATATTAATTTACAAGCTCTTTCCTTTTCCGACTCCCCTCAGGACAGGGAAGCCATATAACTTTTCTCTTATCTCCCTGCCAAATGCAAAGACAATTCATTAGCAAACATTTTCAGCCCTTTACAGTGCTTAAATAAATATTCTTTTCCTCCCCCTTTTATTTTTTTTTAAATTAATTCATAATTTTTCGATCCTAATATACGGAAATACAGTTTTATCTAATCTTATTAGGCCTTTGAATTTTTCAGGTATACCCTCCCCTCTAAATTCTTGGGTCCCTTTTCTCCTTCCTTCCTCAGCTAATCTGTCTGCAATCGCATTGGCTTCCCTATAAATATGCTTTATTTCTCCTTTTATTTCTCTTAAAATATTTTTAATATTTTCAATATCTTCTTCAAATTGCCATAAATATATCTTCCCCTACACTAGGTCTACTAATATTTTTGAATCCACTTGTGCTTGAATCTTTAGATAATTATTTGCTTTACATATTTGCAAGCCCTTTTGTAGGGCTATAATTTCTGCTTGCAAGGCAGAAGATGCTATAGCCCTTGATGTGAACACTTTCAGTACATTTCCTTCCGTGTTTCTTATTAACCCTCCTCCACCAGCCTCTCCCATTTCTCTTTTATAGCTTCCATCAGTGTTTAGTGTTAGACTGCCCTGCCCGAGTTTATTCCAGTTGACTATTTTAATAGCTGGCATTTTTCTGGCTATTATTGCAAGGTTGCATTCTTTCATTCTATCTTCATCTATTTCCATGTTTTTCACTTTTATTGGGCTACAAGCAGTGATGAATGCACTTTCTTTTTTGATTTCTTCCAGAATATCATTATGTTCCATTTTTACATTATCAAATCTGCTTCTATTTATAACTTTCCATATGCACCAAAGCGCTATATGCAGAATGTAGCTTCTAATCCATTTTAAGATATTATTCTTTGTTTGTTTTTTGACTAGTTTTCTAGCCTATTTCTTAATGTAACTGTACTTCTATCAATATCTGCTTCAATTTCTAATTTATTTCATACTTTTGTTGCTATTTTACCCTTAGAAAATAGGTGATCCGAGCTTTCTATATCTTGATGGCAGCATTGACACCTGGATGCTAATTCTATACATTTCTTCTGAATGTTCGCATCTACAGGGACAATGTCTGACATAATTTTCCACGAAAATACATTTATTTTTTGAGTCAAACCCTTTTTCCAAAGTATCTTCGATTGTAAGGGTCTTCTACTTCGTACTAGCTCTTTAGCACTTTTTAATGTGAAGTTTCGATTTGGATTTAAAGTCCATTTCCACCCACTTTTCGTTAGTATTGTGTGCTTTTCAACGATGTTCTACTGTTCACGCATCAATTTCCAGCTTTTAGACGCTTTTTTCGTATTTTTAAATGCATTATTTTCTAACCCATATTTAGCTTTCACGAATGCCGCCCAGATATTTCCGTCTTTTTTTATTCCCCACCAATTCTTGCATGCCCACGCTTTGGCTATATCTTTTAGGCTGATCAAACCTAAACCTCCCTCCTCTTTTGGGTAACATAAATCTCTCCATTATTTCCAGTGCAACTTATTCTTCCCTTCTATTTTCCCCCATAGAAAATTAGCCATTTATCTTTCTAATTTTTTAATTATTATTTTTGGAGGTTGTGCCGTCATTAAAATATGTATTAATGAACTATGTAGCACATGAGTAATTAGAGTAGTTCTTCCTACCATAATTAATAGGTCTTCTTTCCAACCGGCAATTTTCCTCTTTATCTTGTCCAATAAAGAGGAAAAGTATTCCTCATTTACTCTTCCTTCATAAATCAAACATCCCAAATACATTAATACTCTTGTACACTGCGAAAATCCTGTGACCCTTTTAATTTTGTGAGCAATGTTTTCTGGTGCTTTGGCTGCTATCACAAATTGACATTTATTCTTATTAAGCTTTTTCCCTGTTTCCTCTTCTAGTGTTTGTATAAGCTCCATCAAGTTTTCCATTGATCTACTACTGGCGTTTGTGAATATGATCACGTCGTCTGCATATGCCAAGCAACATATTAATGGCGTATCTTTGGGCTGTCTGTAGGCTAAGATGCTGCCATTTCTGACATTCTGTTTTAAGTTTACTATGAAGAGTTCTAAATAAATATTGAACAAAGAGGGAGACAATGGGTCCCCTTGCCTGAGACCTCTGGTTGGTTTGAATTCTTCACCTGCCTAGCCGTTTATGAGGATTTTTACCCAAGCACTAGATATACATCTATATATAATATTTCTCCAAAACTCTGAAAACCCCATTCTTCTCATTATATAGCATAGTATATTCCATTCCACTCTATCAAATGCCTTAGCTAAATCCGGTTTCATAATTACATTGTGACCTTTCACCTTAGTCCCTATATCTCTTATCATTTCCGATGTTAAATTAATGTTTTCCATCATCAGCCTATTTTTAACAAATCCTACTTGTTCCGGGTCAATTATGTTTAGTAAAATCTTACTCAATCTTTTCTGTAGTAATTTAGCTAATATTTTATATATGGTATTACATAAACTAATTGGCCTGTAATCTTCTCCTTTTTGCGGATTTGTCTTTTTAGGTATCAAAACTATATATGAACTGGACCATGTTTTTGAGATTTCGGCAACCGTGAATATCCAGTTAATAGCTGCTAATACTTCTTTTTTTATTATATTCCAGCTTTGTTGGAAAAATTCATTATTCCAGCCGTCTGGACCTGCTGCGCTATCTTTATTTGCATTGAATACTGCATCCTTCACTTCTTCCGTAGGAAATTATGCTAACATTTTATTATCTTCTTGCGTGACCTTTTTTTTAATTTTCTCCATTAGTGTGAAGCTTCTATTAATATTCAGCCCACTTAGGTGCCTTTTAAACAATCCTTCTAATTCGATTTTAATATCTTCCTCCTTTTCTACCCACTCTCCGTTAGCTCTTTTGAGACCTTTTATTCCTAATCTTTGTGACTTAATTTTTACCATTGTATAGAAAAATTTCATGTTTTTATCTCCAACTTTCAACCATTTAACTTTCGCTCTTTGCTTCTAGTAAATTTCTTCCATATGCATTCTAAGTTTTAATTCAGCTTTTGCTCTATTAACTTCTGTCTTGGTTATCATATTTTGTATATTTTCATATTCTTTCTCTGTTACTATAGCTTTCTGCTCTGCCTCTTGAATTTTCATAACCACATTACCAAACACTTCTTTGTTCCATTTATTAAGAGCCAATCATAGTGCTCTCATTTTTTGTCCCAATATCTGCTTGGGGTTACCCAGTATCGGTTTTTCCCATGTATTTTTAACTATGGCCTCAAAATCCTTGTGTAAGCCCCACATATTTTGGTATATGAAGGCCTTCTGGCTTCCCTCTTTTTTTGAAAGCTTACCAGGAGTGGGCTATGATCTGAGCAAGTTCTGATTAAATGTTGGACTTTAACTTCTCCAATAACATCTAGCCATTTTGCATTAACTAACACTCGATCGAGCCTAGACCAGATCGTTCTCCTATTCTTCCAGTTATTACACCAAGTGTAGTCTGAACCTAGATATTCTACCTCCATTAAACTTTCACCTGCAATAGCCTCATTGAATAGGGTCGTTGCTACCGGGTCTGGTATCCTACCTCCCTTCTTCTCTGATGTGTTTCTAATTATATTGAAATCCCCTCCTATAATCCATGGGGACTTCGTGAGTGCTAATTTATTCATTTTCCACCAGAGCATTTTCCTTTTTTCTTTCGCGTTACTCGCTTAAACCACTGAAAAAATAGTCTTTGACTGCTTACCCATTTTAAAGTTTATTATTTGATCATTTTCTGATAAAATTTCAATGTCCGTGGAGCTGCTCCACATGATCCATAATTTGCTGCTGTGATACGAATAGGCCTTTTGCATGCCTATCCTCATCCTATATTTCTCTATCTGGTCTTTAGTTACAATAGGTTCAGCTAAAATTACTACTTTAAGTTTGTGTATTTTAATTAAATTTCTAATTCTATTTATCATAGGAGCGTTCGCTACTCCTCTTATATTCCAGTATAAACTATTCATTTTTAAGTGTACTTGGCTTGTGCTCGAGTAATACATTTCGATTCATATTTCATGTTAGCATATTTCTTCATATTTCTTATAGTTTTACTAGTACTCGGTGGGGCTTGCTCTACATTCTTTATTTTATTTATCTTTTCTAAGCTCATGTTTAATTCCATGATTTCTTCTAAGGCTTTTTCTTATCTTTTGGTGCAAGTTTAATTTTCTGTATTTTAAGCCAAGGTCATCCCTTGGTGCATTAAAAACCAGCTTGTGTTCTTCATCAGTGTTGCTGGACAATGGCCAGCTTTTAACTTCCATTTCCTCTTCGGAAAGCAAGTCATCCTCAGCCCAATTATGTTGTTCTATATGTTTTAATAACTGATTTTTATTCCTTCTAAACATTGTTTTTTTCCTCCCTTGTCTTTCTACTCCTTCCACCTCCCTTGGTATCTTCTCTAACCATCCTCTGATTTCATCCATACTGCTTTTATCCCTCACCTCTATCCTTCCTTCCCCTCTTCCTAGCTCATCTCTCTCCTCTCCTTCTAATTCATCATTTTCTCTCTCCTCTATCGGTTCTTTCTCATTTTTCCCTTCTTCCTCTTTGGCCTTCTGTTCTGATTTCTCTCCTCCATCTCGGCCCTCTTCTGCCTCGCCCTTCCTATCGTCTTTCCTTACCCATTCCTTTCCCTTCTTTTTCCTTATGTCTGTCAGCATACAAGCCTCCTCTGCGTGACCCATTTTAAGACAATTCAAGCAATAAAATGGCATGTTTTCTGGAACTATATTCTGCCAGAATCCATGCTCTAAGTCTTTGCCTACCCTTATTTTGTTCGGTGGAGGTTTCTTACAGTTGACCTCGATGAGAATTCTAGCTGCACTTGGTCTTGTCATGTAAGCCGTGGCCTCATCAATCAGCCATGGTTTACCCACGCATAATGCTATCGAATACAGAAAATGCTTGCTGAATAAATGTAATGGAAGCTTAGGCAGTGTGAACCATACCAGGGCATTTGCAGGCTCCACGGCTGGTGAAAAATTGGGCGATCATTTGAGGATGCGCATGGGGTATCCAGCCACGCTCCACTGCCCTCTAATCCATAACCTCGGGAAGTCGTCTTCTTCCTTGAGTTGAAAAATGACGTGCTTCCCGTCCTATATGGCTATTTTCACTACTTGTCGTAGCTTCAATGATGCGATAAACACATATATTTCTTCATAGTTTGGCTTGCCATGAGAGAACTTACCGATTAATGTAAGTTTGAATGGCTCAGCAAGCTTTTGAAACTCTTCTTCGGTAAATAACATGGCAGGCGACGCCTCCTTTGCGTCAAAACTCAGGAACAGAAGCGTGGTCCCCTTAGAAATTGAACTAAGTGATTTTTTATTAAAAATATGATCCGAATCATCCATTTTTTGCTCAAAATTGAGCTCATATCGCACCAAAATGCTAGTTTTTCTCTCTCTAGAATTTAAATTTCTCTCTCTATAAGTTGAGAGTGTTTTTTCAAAAAAAAGAGCAGTTTTTTTACTTTCTTTTTCTTCCTCTTCTTCTTCTTCTTCTACTACTACTTCTTCTTCTTCTTCTTTTTCTTTTTCTTCTTTTTCTTCTTTTTCTTCTTCTTTTTTTAGTGTTTATTAATTATAACCCTCTCTTTCGGCGGAGAAATACCTTTTTTACAAACTAGCATCTACCCTTTAATCCCCTTACACCCTTTACTCAATCCTAGCTAACTTAAAGTAGACAAAGAATTCAAATCTAATGGAATCTTATATATACGGACACTTGATTTGCAAGTTGAATTTTTGTGTCTTCATATTTCGGTATTGATAATCCTTCTTGTATTTGTCTCTTTGTGGACTCTTTTTTCCAGATTTTGCTTTGTTCTAGTAGTGCATCCGAGAGGCTTCTTTTGTATTCTCTCTACCACTTTTAGAATGTAAGATGGCCTTCTCTCGCTCCTCCTTGTTTAGTTTTAATATATATACTTTTCTTGCATCCAAAAACACGTTACAGCATAGGATTTATCTCTCATTTATACCTGGAGTTCATTGCTGTATTCCTGCATATGTGTGCTCCACTTTGTCCCCCATAACCGCTACTCTTTCACTGCCTCATGAGCGTATATGGCCTAAGCAAACTTCAATTTTCTGTGGTTCTTCTCTTTCTGGATTTTCCTTCTTTTAGTGGCAGCAAGTCCTATTCTATACCCCAACAACCTAGTGTTCTAACATCCTAATAAATTAACACATGACCTTGCAACATTGGTCCCATAAACATAATCATTACATTTAAACATACAATAAAAAGAGGTTTAGAATACATGTGCACAACCAACAACCCTTGCCGCCCAATGATTCCTTTCAGAATTTTGGAGCTTTGAGTGGACTGCGCTGCTAAGAAAACAAAATACATATATCTCATGTTTCCCAAGAGAACCCCCTTCTTTAAAACTAACCTTCCTTCTTCTATTATGCCGATATAATCTAATTTCTATTTTAAATACTACTCACTTTCTACCCTTTCTAACTCTTACATAGGGAAAAGCATTCTTGTCTAGTTCCACTAGACCTTTTATTTTTATCGGCAAAGTATCCTCATTATATTCTGCTTCTCCTTTTTGCAATCCTATCCTAGCAAGATTGTCTGCCGGGGTGTTTAACTCCCTGTATATATGTAATATTGATGCATTCAGTTCTTTTATGAGATTCAATATAATTTCAAACTCCTCTTCATATTTCCAAAGTGTTATTTTCCTTGTTACTAAATTAACTAACAACATTGAATCTACCTATATTTGAATATTCTTATAATCTAATTTTTTGCAAACACTTAATCCTATATTTAATGCCCTAATTTCTGATTGTAGAGCCGGGGCTACTACACTAACTGTGGTGAAAGCTTTCATAACTGCCCCTCTAGAATCTCTTATTAACTCACCTCCCCCTGCTATTCTTGTGTCCCTATTGAAGCTTCCATCCGTATTTAGGGAGAGTTTTCCTTCCGGAGGTCTGTGCCAAGAGATATTTTTCGCCCAATATTGTTTACTTAATTTTATATTAAGGACCCATTCTTTCTTCGCTTTCTTTTCTATGTCTAATTTATCTACAATTACATGATTTAAATTTGATATGTTACTTACTTCCTGTCTAATTTATTGTGTTATTTCATTTGTGTCCATTTTTTTTCCTTCAAATCTACTCCTATTTCAAGTCTTCCATAGACACCATATTATTACATGTGGTAAATTCTTATTAAGCCAAATTCTAGTAGGATTAGTAGAAGTTACTTTTTCCCATTTTTTAATTCATTCTATTAAACCATCCTCTCTATTACTGATTTGCTTTGTTTCATCAAATTTCTTCCAGACATGTGTGGCAATTTTTCCTTTCGAGAATAGATGATCCATTGTTTCTTCTTCCGCAAAGCAGCATTCACATATGGACACCATTTTAATGCCCTTTCTTTGAACATTTGTATCCACATGTATTGCATTTGCTATTACTTTCCATGCTAGCGAGCACATTTTCTGTGGGATACCTGCCTTCTAGACCCATTTAGATATAAATTGAACGGGCTTTTTTTTCCTAATCAATTCCTTTTACGATTTAAGTGTAAAATTACCTTGTGGTGTGAAGATCCATTTCCAGCCACTCTTTTTTAATATTGAGTGTGATTCCACTTTCTCCTTCTGTTTTTCCAAAGCTTTCCAATTATTTGAAACCTTCTTAAGCTGCTTGTAAATTTTATCTAAGTATTGTGCCCTCATATATTTTGCCCAAAGGCCATCATTTTCCTTCAACCTCCACCATCCTTTATAGTCCCACGCGGTGGCCATATCTTGAAGAGAAATTATACCTAGTCCTGCTTCTGCTTTTGGATAACAAATATCATCCCAATTTTTCCAGTGAATTTTATTCTTCCCATCTTTTTTACCCCATAAGAAATTTATCATTTCTGTTTCTAATTTATTTATGAATTTTTTCGGAGGATGTATTATAGATAAGATATGAACCAGCGTGTTTTGTAGCACATGCGAATTTAATGTGATCCGTCCCCCAAATCCTAATAAGTTCTCTTTCCAGCCTACTATTTTCTTTCTCATTTTTTCTTGTAGCGGTACTAAATATTCCTCTCTCAATTTTCCGTCATATATTGGGGAGCCTAAATTAATTAAAGCTCCCTTATTTTGAGTGAAACCAATTATATTTTTAATTTTATGAATATCTTTCTCCGAAGCTTTTTTCCCAAGTATAAACAGGCACTTCTTCTTATTTTACAACCTGACCTGTTTCTAATTCAAATAATTGTATTAATTCTATAAGATTCATTATAGATCTTTTTCTTGCCTTTGTAAAAATTATTAGATCGTCTGCATAGGCCAAACAACCTATTCTCGTAGTGTTTTTAGGTTGTCTAAAAGGTAAAATTTTCCCTTCCGACATTCTTTTATTTAAATTAAGAATAAGCAATTCAAGATATATATCAAATAACAAGGGAGATAATGGGTCTCCCTTCCTTAGGCTTCTTTTTGGTTTAAATTCTTCACCTATATTTCTATTTATAATAATTCTAACCCAAACACTCGAAATACATCTATAAATTAAATCAATGCATAATTCTGAAAAACCATATTTTCTTAACACATAGCAGAGTGTATCCCATTCGACCCTGTCAAATGCTTTGGACAAATCCAGCTTGATTGCTAGATTATGCCCTCTTGTTTTAGCTGAGATCTCTTTCATCATTTCTGATGCTATCCTTATATTTTCAATCATTTGTCTATTTTTAACGAAACATGTTTGTTCTTATGAAATTATTAATGGAAATATATTACTTAGTTTGTTTTGGATTATTTTGGCTAGAATCTTATAAATCGCATTACACAAGCTTATTGGTCTGAAATCCTCACATATCTGAGGGGCATCTTTTTTAGGGATAAGAACTATATATGAGTTTGCCCAAGCTTTAGGAATATCTGCTTCGGCGAAAAATCTGGCAATTGCTAAAACTAGGTCCTTTTTAATAATGTGCCAATTTAACTGATAAAAATAGTTATTCCAGCCGTCTAGGCCCGCTGCACTATCTTTATCAAGATTAAAAACTGTATTTTTCACCTCTTCTTCCTCTGGTATGTTTTCCATCATTTGATTCTGATCTTGTGTGATGGAAGCCCCAATATCTTGTATTAAGGAGTTCCCTTCGTGTGGCGTCTGACCACATAAGTGTGATTTGAAAAAAATCTTCAAAGAGAATTCCAATTTGCTTGTCTTCTTCTATCCATGTACCTTCCGTATTTTTTAGACCTTTAATTCTATTTTTCTGAGTTTTTATTTTACTCATATTATGAAAAATTTTAGTGTTTCTATCACCTTCTTTTAACCATTTAATTTTGCTTGTTGTTTCCAATATACCTCCTCCATGTGTAATTTTAAACTCAATTCAGCTTTAGCCTTATTTAATTCTTGTCTAATTGTATCATCATTTTTATTATCATATTCATTTTCTAGTTTTTCTACTTGTTCTTTTGCTTGTTTTATTTTCTGATTTATATTCCCAAAAACTTCTTTATTCCATGATTTTAAATGTTTTTTGAGTCTATTTAACTTAGTCATTAGCACCTGCATCGGTTTACCCCGTACTGGTTCTGACCAAGATTCTTTCACTAGTTTTTTAAATTCTACATAATTTTGAAATTTAAAGCTTTCTGTGCCCCTTTTATTGTTGTGAATTGGTATGAGAAGTGGAGAGTGATCTAAGCAGGTTCTGCTTAAATGTCTAAGTGTTGTAGACCCATGTGTGGCTACCCACTTAGCATTACACATTACCCTATCCAGTCTGGCTCAAATTTCCCTTCTATTACCCCAATTGTTACACCAGGAAAAATTTGAACCTGTGTAGGCTATTTCCATCAAGCTGGATTTAGAGATCACCTCATTAAATTGAGACATCGCTAATGTATTCATGGTTTTTCCTCCATTCTTTTCTAAAGAACTTCAAATTACATTAAAATCTTCTCCTATTATCCAGGGAGTGTTTTTTGATGCTATATCCTGCAGTTCCTCCCATAAGACCAATTTAGATTTTTTATCATTTTTAGCATATACAACCGATATTATATGTTCTGTATTTTTATTCATTTTAAAGTGTACTATTTGTTCTGTGTCTTTTAATATTTCAATGTCTAGATAATTATGCCACATTAACCAGAGTTTACTATTTAAATTAGCAAATGAATTATTAAACCCTAATATTCGACTATATTTAATTATTTGTTCCTGCTGTGTCATAGGTTCTGCAATAACTACTAATGCAATTTTATATGTTTTAATCAAACTTTTCAGTCTATTTATCGAGGGGTTATTTGCCACCCCTCTAATATTCCAATATATGTAACTATCCATTGAAACCTAATTTAGATTGTAATCTAGTTGTGCATTTTGATTCATATGTTCTATCTAAATATTTTCTCATATTTCTTGCACCCTTAGGAGAAATTGATTGAAGTATTTCATTATATTTCTATTGCTTACCGAGTTGCATGGTCATTCTTTTTATGGCTTCCATAGATTGAATCCTAGTGAATTTTTCACAATTTTTTTCATACATTTCTAAATCATCCTTCACTTCTCCTAGATAACTTTCTCGCTTTACTTCTACTATGCTTAATTGGGGGCAACTAAATACCTCTGAAGCTTCTTCTGGAAAGTCCAAGAGATCTTCCTCTATCTAGCTATAGTCTTCTATTTTTTATTTTAACACCTTTCTATGTTTATTTTTCCTAACTTTTTTCTTCTAGCTTTCACCACCTCCCATCTCTCTTCCTTATTTTCTTCATTCCTTCCCTCTATACTTACTTCCCTATTGCTTCTTTCTCTCTCCTACTCTCCTCTTCTTCTTCCCCTAAACCTAGAGGTTTCGGGGCCACTTCCTCCCTCTTATCCATTATTCTACTTTCCTGCTTATAGCTTCTTGCCCTTGCACCTATCCTAACTGCTCTCTTCATATTTTACATTCAGAGTTATCATGCCCAAGCCTGTTACAGATAAAACAATAAGAGGGCATGTTTTCGGGTATGGCATTTTGCCAAAACCCATTATTCTGCATGTTTTCTCCCTCTCCTATCCTGATTTTGTTAGGCAGGCGAGTGAGGAGATTGCACTCTACACATACTTGAGCCTTGCTTGGCTGAGTTATTGTCACTGTGGCCTCATCCCGAAGCAATGGTTTGTCCAAACAAAAGGTTATAGCATAGAAAGAGTTTGCATTAAACAGATATATAGGGAGGTTCGGCAAAGAGAACCATACCGGAGCAAGAGGCGCCTCCACCTTTGGACTGAAGTCCTTCGTCCATTTCAGCACACGCATGAGAAAACCATTAACTTGCCATACTCCACGATGCCATAAATGATAATAATCTTCAACTGTAAACCACTACATAAACATATGTTTCACATCATAATCGGCCAGTTTCACCCTTCCCGTGAGCTTCAAAGAGGAGAAGAATTGCTGTATATCACTCGGGCGAGGCTTGCCGTGAGAAAATTTCCCGATAAGCATGTATTGATAAGGCTCCTTGAGCTTATGTATCTCGTCGGTTGAAAAAATGATAATGTGGTTCCCATTTTTTATTGGAGGCTTTATACCTTTCCCTAAAAAAAAGAAAAGGAAGCAAGTATAGTCCTAACCCCACCCTTCCCCTTTTATCCTTTCCCTTACAAGTCATTCATTTAGAATTACAAAACCAAACAAGCCTAAGCAAATCCAAAATTACAAGTCTTCAAAGCTGCCCTCCAAGCCTTTCCTCGTATGCTTCTGGTTTTTCCAGCCCTTCAAAATTACAAATCCTCAAAGCCCTTCCTTAATCCTCCCGATTTGCTTTCTTCCCGTGAGTTCCATACCTAAAGCATGAGAAAACAAAAGGAAGCAAATATCCCTAACCTACCCTTTCCCTTTTTTCCCTTCCCTTACAATCCATTTAGTTATTACAAAGGCCAAAAAACAAAAGGCAAGGACCAAAAAGAAAAACAAAGTCAATTTACAAAACTTCAAATCTGCTCCATAATCCTTCCCTCGTTTGCCTCCTCCCTTCATTTGAGATTCTTGGTTGTCCCTCTGTGTCCTCGTACCTCCAGAAATATCCATTCCAGCAAGTGTTCTGTTCGATATCGTCCCTCTGCCAGTTCTTTACCCTGCAGCCTTCATTTCTGATTTTCAACCTTCAGATACTTACACACACCAACTCCCTTTCCCCCGATACTCACACACTCGCCCAACTCCCCCAGCACTCGCCCCCCCTCCCCCTGCTACTCACCCCAGGCCTACTCTTTCATACCCCATTCTCATTGCCCCCACTCACAACTCACACAATTAACCCCCACCCTCGTACCCCACCACTCTCACACAAACTCACACACCTCCCCATGCACTCCCCCCACCCACCTAACCCTCTCCTTTCCTTTCGTTAACTTTGTGCCCCATCTTTATATCCTTTCTTCTGCTCACTCTAATGTAAGGGTATGCTAATTTATCTAGTATTACCAATCCTTTATATCTGTCTGGGAAAGAATTATCATCATATTCTTGTGAGTCTTTTCTTTCTCCATCTTTTGCTAGCTTGTCTGCTAAAGCACTCGCTTCTCTATAAATATGTAAAATTGTAGCATTGCGATCTTTCATCAGGCCTTTAATACTTTCGATTTCCTCTTCATATTTCCATTGCCCCAAATCTTTAGAAATCATTCCGACCAGAAGGCTTGAATCTACCTGGACTTTTATATTTTTTAGATTTATTCTATTACAGATTTGTAGTCCTCTGAGTAAGGCCTCTACCTCCGCTTGCAAAGCTGAGCTGGACTGTCTCTTCATTCTAAAATCTTTAATAATCCTCCCTTGAACGTCCCTAATCACTCCTTTTGCTCCTGCCATTCCGGTGCTCCTCTTATAGCTTCCGTCCGTGTTTAAAGACACCCATCCACAAGGTGGCTTCTCTCAAATCACTTTTTTAACTCCAGCCTCTTCTTTTTAAGTGTTAAGCCCCATTTATTCTTAAGTTCATTGAAGGCCTCTATATTTTCTACCTTGACAGGGTTTATTGTTGATATGTCTGTGACTTCTTTTTTAATTTCTATCAAAATCTCCTTCGATTTCATTTTTATGCCTTTAAATTTACTCTTATTTCTGGCTTTCCATATGCACCATATTGTAACTAGTGGGAGAATCACCTTTAGCCAACTGCACACTTTATTCCTAGATTTCTTCCCAAACCAACCTTCTAATCTGGATTTTAGCTCTAGCTCTTCCTGTCTTGAGGCCTCGAGTTGGCTCCACACCTTCTTTGCCACTTTACCATTTGAAAAAAGATGATTCGTATTTTCCACTACAGAAAGACAACACTCGCATCTCAATGCTAACTTTATGCCTTTTTTCTGAATATTTTCCTCCACTGGAGTGGCCTCTATCAAAGTCCTCCATGCGAATGTTTTAATTTTTTTGTGGCGCATCTCCTTTCCATATCCTATTTAGAATTAACTGTGGGGTCTTCTTCTTCCTTACTAAGCTTTTGGCAGATTTAAGAGAGAAACTTCCTTGTGCATTTAAGATCCACTTCTAGCCACTTCTATTAAGCTTTGAGTGAGCTTCCACCAGCTCTTTTTGCTTATATATGGCTTTCCAGGCTGGAGATGCCTTTTGTGCATTTTTTAATTTCTCTCTATCCACTCCATAATTTCTCCTCATGAACTTTTCCCAAAGGTTATCATTCTCTTTCAATCTCCACCATGCCTTACATGCTAATGAACCTGATGTGACTTTAAGGCTTGTAAAACCTAGCCCTCCCTCCTCTTTTGGGTAGCAAAGTGTCTCCCATTTCTTCCAATGTAATTTTGATTTCCCTTCCTTCTTTCCCCACAAAAAAATTGCCATTTCTTTTTCAATCTTCTTTATGACTTCTCCTGGTGGTTGCAAGGCTGATAAAATATATGCGACTGAGCTCTGCAGCACATGCTTACTTAGTGTAATTCTCCCTCCCATGCTAAGTAGATCTTCCTTCTATCCTGCTATTTTCTTTCTCATCTTTTCTACCAGGAAACTTAAATATTCCTTTTTTAACCTACCCTCAAATATCGGACAGCCCAAGTACATTAATGCTCCTCTCTTTTCTATAAAACCCATAATATTCTTTACCCTTTGAGTAACCCTGTCCGGGGCTTTTGAAGTTAACATAAACTGACATTTTGATTTGTTCAAGATTTGACCTGTTTCTACTTCTAAGGTGTGCAAAAGATACATAAGGTTGATGAGGGACTGAGAACTGGCATTTGTAAAGATAATCACGTCATCCGCATATGCCAAGCAACCAATGTGAGGAGTATTTTTGGGTTGCCTGAAAACTAAAATTTTACCTTCGAGCATACTCTTCTTTAAGTTCAGAAGAAAGATTTCTAGGTAGATATTAAAAAGATACGGAGAGAGTGGATCACCTTGCCTTAATCCTCTGACTAGCTTAAATTATTCACTTTTCTATCCAATAATTATGACCTTGACCCAAACACTAGATATACATCTATATATTAGGTCAATCCAAAACTTAGAAAATCCCACACTCTGCATTAAGTAGCATAGAGTGGACCATTCTACTCTGTCAAAAGCTTTCGATAAGTCTAATTTTAGCACCATATTGTGGCCCCTATTCTTTTTACTAATGTCTCTCATTAATTCAGAAGCTAGGCTTATATTATCCATTATTAATCTATTCTTTACAAAACATGTTTGCTCCTGTGAAATTATGTTTGGTAAGATGTCTCTCAATCTATTTTGCAAAAGTTTGGCTAGAATTTTATATATAGCATTGCAGAGGCTAATCGGGCGATAGTCCTCACATTTCTGTGGGTTTTCCATCTTCGGAATGAGCACGATATAAGAGCTTGCCCATGATTTTGAGATCTCTGCTCCGGCAAAAATCCATATGATAGCCTGGGTCAAGTCTTCATTGATTATGTGCCAGCATATTTGAAAAAATGCATTATTCCAACCATATGGTCCTGCTGCACTCTCTTTGTTCATGCTAAAAACCACCACCCTTACTTCCTCCTCCTCTGAAAATTTTTATAGTTTGCAATTCTCTTCCTCAGTGACTTTCGGCTTGATTATATGCATCAAGTTGTTTCATGTGTTATAGTTATTTTCGCATAAGTGATTTTTTAAGAAATCTACTATATGAGCTTTTATCTCTCCCTCTTGTTCTACCCATTCTCCTTTCGAGCTTTTTTTATGCCTTTTATTCTGTGTTTTTTTGCTCTAATTGTTGCCATCGTGTGAAAAAATCTTGTATTGTTGTCTCCCTCCTTGAGCCATTTTATTTTTTCCCTTTGTTTCCAAAAGATCACCATATTTAATCTCAATTTTAATTCAGCCTCTACCTTATTCAATTCTTGCCTGGTCTCCTCCCTCTGGTGTCTCTCATAATCTATATCGCACCTCTCTACTTTTTCTTCAGCCTGTATAATTCTAGCATTTATATTTCCGAAACACTCCTTATTCCATTTGCTTAATGTGAATTTTAACCTCCACAACTTAACTACTAGGACTTGTAAGGGATTTCCAGATACATGCTCTTTCCACGATCTGCTTACTACCGATTCAAAATCTCCATTCAAACCCCACATATTTTGGAATTTGAAACAGTTAACCGGCCTAATTAATGCCTTACATGTAATCAGAATCAGGCAATGGTCAGAACAAGTTCTGTTAAGATGCCTGATATTTGTATCCCCCAGCAATTCTATCCATTTTACATTAGACATGAATCTGTCCAATCTTGCCCATATTGCTTCCTGCTTCTTCCAGTTATTACACCATGTATATTTTGCTCATAGATATTCTATTTCCATTAGGTTAGCATTTGTAATGGCCTCATTAAACTGAAGTATAGCCTCCGGGTCAGGCTGTCTTCCTCCCTTCTTCTCATCACAATTCCTGATCACGTTAAAATCTTCCCCGATTATCCACGATATGTCCTCGGATGTTGTCTCCATCATATCCCGCCACAAAATCTTCCTCTGCTCTTTAAAGTTTTAAGCATAAACAAAAGAGATAAGCATATATGTGTAGTATTTTATCTTTAAATGTATCATTTGTTCAATATCTTTTATCACTGACACTTCTAGTTTATTGTCCCACATGACCCGAAATTTCCCATTAATGTTTACTATGGCCTTATAAAATCCTAAAAGCTTTTTATATTTATCTATATGTTCTCTATCTACCATTGGTTCTGCCACAACCACTAATATAGGCTTATGGACTTTAATCAGTTTTTTTAATCTTCTTTGAGAGGGTGTATTCGGCACCCCTCTTATATTCCAGTATATGACTCTATCCATTAAACGCCGATCTTGCTTGGGCTCTCTTCGTGCATTTTGAAGCATATTTCATGTCTCTATAATTCTTCATATTTCTCGGTGGTTTTGCAGAGCTATGAGTGACCTTTTCTGAATCTTTAAAGTTTTTTCCCGACTTGAAGGCCATAATCTTTAACTCTTCTATTGCTTCCTCTTTCGTGTAGGCATCCCACTTAGTTATAGCTCTTTCTAGGTCATCTTTTGGGGTCCTTATTTCCATCCTGTTTGAAACCCTACTCTGGAATATATAGCTACAACTTTTCATTTCTGCTTCATCTTCAGAAAAATCCAATAAATCATCTTCTATCCAGTCAAGGTTTTCTTCTAGCCTCCTTCTAGCCTTCATCTGCCTGCTTATTTTCACCTTCCTCATATGTTCTAGATTTGCTACTGAGGCTAAAGCGGCCTCCTTCTCTGCAGTAAACCTTTTTGGAGGAGTCTCTCCATTCGGGAGAATCTCCCCCTCACTTAAAACCTTTTCATTTCCTACTAGCTTGCTATTAACTCTGTCTATTCCCCCCCTTAACCTCACCTCACCCTCTTGCCTTTGCTCCTCCATATGTGGAGAGGACATTTGGTCCAGACCTTTAAGTGCCTCACTTGAGACATCCCTCCCTTGCCCAGCTAAATATCCATCACTGCCCATCTTTTGTCCCCTTTGCCCCCTGCTCTCTTTATAGGACTCTTCCCCACCCTCTCTTTTGTAAGCCTCCCCATTATTATCTTGTCCCTGCTTCTTAACCCATCTAAGCTTACTTTTATCCCTTTCGGTTTCAGCTATTTCCTCAACCTTTTTCTTGCCCATCAAGCAATCCTCTTCCCCATGTTCCACTCTACAACACATCCTACGGTAGCTTGGACACATCTCGGGAATCATGGGTTGCCAAAAACCATGCCCCTCTTCACTGCCTACCCAAAGCTTCTGAGGAGGCACTGAGAGAAGGTTTGTTTCAATGCAAACTCGAGCAACCTGAGGCCTTCTCATTGAGGCAGTAGCCTCATCCATCATTATCGGCCTTCCCACACACGAAGCTATAGAGAGTAAAGCTAGTTTGTAGAAGAAAGGAAGAGGTAGGTTAGGTAGAGAAAACCATACCGAGGCTATAGGAGGCTCCTCTAGTGGATTAAAGTCCATCATCCACTTGAACACCCTCATCGGAAAGCCTTTGACATGCAACTGACCTCACATCCATATTCTGTTGAAATCAGCCTCCATTGTGTGTTGCAGAAACACATGCTTTGAGTCGAAAACCCCTATCTTGGTAGCTCCTTTTAGCTTCAGAGAGGTAAGGAAATCTTGGATATCTATTACGCGCGGCTTACCATATGAGAATTTGGCTATCATAGTGAATTTGAAAGGAGCTACCATAGTTTCGAGCTCGGTTGAGGAGAAGATGACCGACAAAAACCCATTTTTATTTCCGTAAGTGGGCAAGGAAGGCGTGGGCTCTTGAATTATGGATGCAAATGACTTCTTATTAAATAAGATGTCATTTTGGTGCATTTTTAGAGCTTGAAGAGAACTTTTTGGCCGAGAATGGAGATTTCTCTCTCTAGTTTTGAGCTTTCTCTCTCTAGAAAGTGAGCGAAAATTTTGAAAAAAATCGAAAAAAAACTTTTCTTCTTCGTTCTTCTTCTTCTTCTTCTACTACTTCTTATGTTACTACTACTACTTCTACTTCTTCTTCTTCTTCTTCTACTCCTTCTTCTTCTACTTCTACTACTACTACTTCTTCTTCTTCTTCTACTACTACTTCTTCTTCTTATTCTTCTACTACTACTACTACTACTTCTACTTCTTCTTCTTTTTCTTCTTTTTTAAAGGTTTTATTTTATTAATTATAACCATCTCTTTTGGCGGAGGAATACCTTTGATACAAATTATCATCTACCCTTAACCCTTTTACACCCGTGCTTCAAACTAAAATAAAATTTCATTTACAACAATCTAATAGTATTTGACCCTATATTGCTATGCTTGTGCCATTACATATACTTTCTTCTCACATTCTTGCATGTAAATGTTAGATTCTGATTTTAATAGCTGGCTTACTATTGAAAAATTCATTGTATTGCTTTCTTCAATCTTTCATAAATTTCTCTCTTTCTATACTTTTAAAATATTCTTGAGTGTCATGTTTGTTTTTAATCCACATTTTTAATGTGCTTTACATATTTGTCCATCCAGCTTCTCATGTCGCCTTGTGTGGCCTCACATTCTGCCGATCCAGGACCTTTTCTCTAGCAATCCTGCAAATTCTCTGCCCTGCATAAAATCAAGTGCATTATACCTATAAAATAATTCATTTACCCGCCATTCCCTACACAAACCAAGTTACAGGTTCAGATTATGTTGAGTTGACTTGGTGTATTCTTTGATCGTTCCATAGATGTTCACTTTGTTTGTCCTGCCTGTCATTCTTCCATCTTTTTCTATATACATCTCCTATTCTACTTTTACATTGTATTATATTGACTACACTTAACACAGACTTAAAGACTTCCTGCATAAAGAGTTATAACACAGACTTCCAGTAAAGAAAAGCCATAGAAAATAAGTATTTAACACAGACACTTAAGCATAGACTAAAAGTGCATAGGAGACACAAGCACCATACAGTTCTTCGACAATGTGACAGGCAGAGGAAGACTTTAGATGCTTTTGGTTTGAACACGTATGTTCCTGTAGAAACTGTGTACATATATATAAATCTATTATCCTATTCACAAGTCACCCCCCCCCCCCCCCAATGTTATTTCAGCATAATCCTACTTTTAAACCTGTAAAAATCAAGCAAGCCACGATGCATACTAGAGAAGAACTTACCGGTATATCTTTTTTAAGGATGAACCAATCACAATAATTATCACCCTTTAGGACCGGGGTGAAATATTAAAAGAAAAAATCCAAGAGATAATACTTATAAGTAGGTGTGATTTTTGATCTTCCTAAAATACGGAAATTTTTTACTATCTAGTTTTAAAATACCAGTATATTTTTTTGGTAAACTCTCTTCATTATATTCCTGGTTACCTTTCTTTCTTCCCTCTTTTGCTAATATATCTGCTAATGCATTTTCTTCTCTAAATATGTGCTTTATAGAAAAATTTAGAAATTTCATTTCACGTAATATATCATCTATGACCTCTTCATATCTCCACATCTTTTATGTTTTTTAATTAGATTTACAACAATTTTCGAATCAATTTGAATATCTATATTTTTAATTTCTAAATTTCTACATATCTTAATTCCCTCTCTTAATTCTAATATCTCGGCATGCAGTGCCGAAGAAGCTTGCATCTTCCTTGTGAAGGCTAGAATTAGTTCTCCTTCCGAATTTCTTATTACACCTCCCCCTCCTGCTTCTCCCATGTCCCTATCAAAGCTACCATCTGTATTTAAAGATATCCTATCTTGTGAAGGCTTTTCCCATTTTATACTTATTGTTTTAAATTGTTTAGGAAGTTTTTCTTTTAGGTTCCAAAAAGATAAAATTTCTTTATCAATCCTCGAACCCTGAATTATTATAGGACTCAATTCTGAAATTTTTCTTGTTTCCTCTTTGATATCATTCTAGATATCTTCTATTTTCATATTATAAGCTTCGAATCTACTTTTATTTCTAGACTTCCAGATACACCAGATGACTAGTAGTGGTATGTTAATTTTAATCCATTTATGCGCTGCACCAGATACTTTCAAATTAATCCATTTTTGAAGCCTACCTTTTAAAGTAAGATGTTCATATTTTAAATGCATTTCCAATCCTAATCACTTCTATATTTCTGCTGCAACTCTACCATGTGAGAAGATATGATCCCGTCTTTCATTTTCATTTAGGCAGCACTCACATCTAGATACCAGCTTAATTCCTTTCTTCTTTAAGTTATTATCTAATGGGATAATATTATATAAGACTTTCCACATAAAAGTTTTAATTTTTTTGTGGATTATCATTATTCCAGGCCCATTTGAATAATGTTTGTTCTTTCAGCTTTTTTCTTAACACATTTTTCACTGATTTGAGCGAAAATGTTCTATCCGGACTTAACATCCATTTCCATTCTTTTTTAGAGCGGATAGAATATGTGTCAACTAATTCTTTTTGTTTCAGCATTTGTGTCCAAATCTTGTACTTTTGCTTTTTCTTTTTACTTTGTTGATGTCATCTTTTATACAGTACTTTGCTCGCATAAATTTAGACCATAAACTATCATTTTCTTTCAACCTCCATCATCTCTTGCTTGCCCCTGCTTTGGCTAAATCACTGAGATTTGTGAATCCTAGTCCAGTTTCTTGAACTGGATAACATAAATCTCTCCATTTTATCTAATGTAGTTTATATTTGCCCTCTTTTTTTCCCCATAAAAAAATTAGCTAATTCTTTTTCAATTTTTTTAATAAAGATAGCTGAGGGTTGACTAATCATAATATTATGCATTAGTAAACTTTCTAAAACATGTTTTATTAAAGTAATTCTCCCCCCCAAACTCAGGCATTCCTCCTTCCATCCTAAGATTTTCTTATTTAGTTTGTTTAATAAAAATTCTAGATATTCTAATTTAGATTTTCCTTCAAATATCGGATAGCCCAGATAAATCATATCTCCTTTTTTGTGGGAGAAACCTGTAATATTTTTAATTCTATGAGCTAATGCAATTGGAGGATTATGTGGTATCATGTATTAGCATTTTCTTTTGTTTAGTTTTTGGTCTGTTTCTTCTTCCATGCATTTTAATAAGTTCATCAGATTATGTAGTGATTTCCCACTACCATTGGTGAATATTATTACATCATCTGCATATGAATGACAACTCACTAATGGAGTGTTCCTTGGCTGTCTAAATGTACCTATCATGCCATTCATCATTTTTATTTTAAGGTTAACTATTAATAGTTCGAGATAAATGTTAAATAGTGATGGCGAGAGCGGATCGCCTTGTCTTAATCCTCTAACAGGTTTTATTTCCTCTCCTACTTTTCCATTTGTTATAATTCTAGCCCATGTATTTGATATAGATTTGTAAATTAGATCTATCCATGTTTCTAAGAAACCCATTTTTCTCATAATGGAGCAGAGGATATCCCATTCTACCCTATCAAATGCCTTGGATAGATCCAGCTTAATAATTACATTTTGCCCTCTAGTTTTGGATCTTATTTCTCTACACATTTCTTTAGCCAAGCAAATATTTTCCATTATTAATCTATTCTTCATAAAACCCATTTGTTCTTCGGAAATAATATTAGGTAAAATCATGGCTAATCTATTTTGTAAGATTTTAGCTACAATTTTGTAAATTGAGTTACATAGACTTATTGGACTAAAGTCTTTACCTTTCTGTGGGTTTTCTGTTTTAGGAATGAGAATAATATGAAAACTTCCGCATTTCTTTCCTATTTCAGCCCCACAAAATATACTATTTATAGCTTTTTCTATGTCTTTCTTTATTATATCCCAACAGACTTGAAAGAAGCAATTGTTCCATCCATCCTGTCCAGTTGCACTGTCTTTGTTCATACTATAAATAGTTGTTCTAATTTTTTCTTCTTTAGGAAATTTAATGAACATATTATTATCTTCTAGAGTAATTTTATTTTCTATATTTTTTAGAAGTAAATTTCCTTTTAGATCCCTAGTTCCGCATAAGTGATTTACAATAAACTTTGAAAAATAATTTTGTATATCTAAATCTTTTTCAAGCCATTCTTCCTCATTATTTTTTATACCTCTAATTCTATATTACTGGTATTTTACCTTAGCTACTTTTTGAAAAAATTTTGTGTTTTTGTCGCCTTCTTTAAGTCATTTAATTTTAGATTTTTGTTTCCAAAACACCTCTTCCATTAATAGTTTTAGTTTTAATTCCACTTGTGCCTTGTTTAGAGAACTTCTGTTATTTGTATTTTGGTCTATTTCAAACTCTAATTCTCTTTTTAATACTAGTTCCTCTGCTTCTTTTATATTTTTAATTATATCTCCGAATGTACCCTTATTCCATATTTTTAATTCAACTTTTAATCTATTCAGTTTGTTATTTAGGATTTGAATAGTGTTTCCTAGTGTCTCTTTATTCCAAGACTCTTTTACCATTCCTAAAAAACCATGGTGTGAACACAAAGAATTCTGGAATTTAAAAGAGCCTTCTGTGTAAATTAATTTTTTAATGAAAATTAAAAGTGGGCTATGGTCAGAACATGTTCTATTTAAATGTTTCACCTCTGTAGAGCCAAATTGTTCTAACCATTTAAAATTATATAAAACCTTATCTAATCTTGCCCATATTGTGCCTTTTTTTTCCAGTTATTGCACCATGTAAATGGAGATCCTAAGAATTTAGATTCTATTAAGTTTGCCTTATTTATTATATCATTAAATTGAGATATACCTTCCTTATTCAGAGATCTACCCCCCTTTTTTTTCATTAAGATTTATTACTATATTAAAATCACCTCCAATGATCCAGGGCTTATTTTTAATTGAAATTTTTTCCATTTCCTCCCATAATTCGTTTCTTTCCTCTTTTTTGTATTTTGCATAAACTATTGTTATTATTTCATTTTCATCCTGACTTAAACTTAAGTTTATTAATTGATTAGTTTCGTTTAGTATTTTTATATTTAAGTTATTTTTCCATAATAGCCAAATTTTTCCATTATTATTAGCGTATACATGTTCAGTTCCTAGAAGTTCTCTATAATGCTCTAGCTGAATCCTTTCCACCATAGGTTCAGCTAACAAAATTAAGTTTATTTTATGCATAAATATTAATTTTTTTAATCTATTTCTTGAGGGGAGATTAGCTTTTCCCCTAATGTTCCAATAAATATAATTTTACATTCTTTATGGATTTAGCTTGTGCTCTAGTGGTGCATTTGGTTTCATATATTTTATTCAAGTGTTTTTTCATATTCCTTGGTTTTCTTAGTGAGCTTAATTCCCCTTTTCTCTCCACTTTCCAATTCCTATCCAATTGAACAACCATTATTTTTAATGCTTCGATTGCCCAATCTTTATTCCAAATTTTCTGATGAGACTTAAGTTTTTCTATATTGATATCATCATTATTAATTCTGAATTTCTGCTCATTATCCTCACCATCAGTATAGAGGGAGGTTAAGCTTCATCTTCTGAATCTTCTTCAACCATCACTGCCCAACTCTTATTTTTAGTGGCTTGTTTTTCATTTGGATTATGGTTCTTCTATTTAAGTCTGAATTTTTTTTAATCATTTCTCTCCTTTTAAGAACTTCTGTGGGTGATTCTGCACTCTCTTCTTCATTATTCAGCATTTTATATTCAATTAGTTTTAAATCTGTATCTTCATCATTCTGATTTCCTGTTTGGACAGGAATTATTAGTTGAGGTTTTTTTTGTTATCTAACCCTCTCACCTCTACTTACCTCTGCCCTTCTCCTTTCTTCCAGCTTCTGTTTATCTTCATTTATTTTTTTATTAACTAAACATATATCTAAAGCATGCCCCAATTTCCTGCAACAAGAATAAAAGAAAGGGAGATATTCTGGTATAACAGGTTGCCAGAAACCTCCACCCTCTGTGTTTCCAATCCAAATGCGATGAGGGAGGGTCTTCTGTAAATCCACCTCCACACAAATTCGAGCTACACTTGGTCTAAAGAGTGTAGCAGTAGCACCATCAAGAAGAAGAGGAGAGCCTAACACACAGATAATATGATAGAATGCAGTTTTATCAAAATAATGAATCGGAAGCATGGGTAGTAGAATCCATGCCGGGGCCAAGGATGATTCCTCCTTCGTGTTAAATTCTGGAGTCCATTTGAAAGTTCTCATGGGATAACCCATGATATACCAAATATCTTTCAACCATAAATGATGGAAATCTTCCTCAGAATGTAATTGCAATAGAACATGTTTATCTCGTCAATGAGCCCTATTTTGATCAATGTTCTGAGCTTCAATGAATCGAAGAAGGCCCGAACGTCATCAATATGTGGTCTACAATGTGAGAATTTCCTGACGAGAGTATGTTTATGAGTAGCAGAGAAGTTTCGGACATCTTTGACAGAGAAGAATATCGAGGGTTCCTCGATATTTTTTTCATGTTTTTGCAAAAAATTAGCAATAGGAGGCGTGGTCTTCTTAATAAAATCAGAAAAGGACTTCTTATTAACTAAGTAATCCAATTCCATTGAAATCAGCTTAAAAAATGCTTCTTGTTCCACAAAAATGACGGTTTCTCTCTCTAGAAATTCTGTTTCTATCTCTAGAAAGTTGAGAGCGTTTCAAAGCAAAAAAAACCACGTTTTTTTTCTCTCTTCTTGTTCTTCTTCTTTTAAAAAGGTTTATTTTATTAATTATAACTCTCTCTTTTGGCGGAGGAATACCATTTGTACAAACTAGCATCTACCCATTTCCCTTTTACACCATTAAACAAGAAAGAACAAAGAAAACCACAAACTATATAACTTTTATGTTTATTTCCTTTGAATTATTTCTCCCTCTCTTTGTAATTTCTCTTATCTTTCTGTTTTGAGTCCCCTTACTATCTCCTTGTGCTTTGTCTAATCTCCTTTCTTGCTGCTCTTACGGTTTTGCTCTTTCTTTTACCTTCTTTCTTTAACTTCTACATTGCTAACAATTCCCTGCAAAACATACTTTCAATGCATCTAGCCATTTGCCATTTCTCATATGCTAACCTTTATTTTAACCTCCCTCTACTTAGCTGTTTCAGATTCTCCAATGGATGTTTTTTCTGCCCTTTTCCAGCTTCTCTAACACACCTTTCTTTATCCTTGACCTATCTCCTTTAGCATCTCTTGCCTTTAGCTTTTCCAAATCTGAAATGTCTCCTCTTCTATTCCTAAAATCTACTTATACAGACTCTATTGACTTTTTAACTTCATATATTAACACATGACTCCTCCTTTCCATTTATTCAAGGTTCCGAATATAAGACATGTAATCTAAAGTTCAAATAAAATGACAAGGTTTTTACAGCCTTCAAACTTGATTGCCATATCTTATAGATGTTGTCCTTTCTAATCTTCAAACCTATTATGCTGCTAAGAAACAAAAAATACCAGCTACGAACAATTATAAGTTTTCTATATTTCTAACCTCCTTTTCCTCTTGCTCCTGTTTGACCTGTTGTGTATTCATTTGAATTCGGATCCCTGCTAAGAAGACTTCACAACAAGTAATTTATTTCAAGATATATGTATTCAATATTGTTATCCACTACTTCTATTATTTATCCCGCTCTGTTCTTGCTTATTCTTAGATGGGGGAATTCCTGCTTATCTAATCTAGCTATTCCTTTCAGTTTTAGCGGTAAAGCTTCCTCATCATATTCTGCTGCCCCCTCTGTCAGTCCTATTTTAGCAAGATTATCTGCCAGTGTATTCGCTTCCTTGTATACATGTGATATTGATGCATCCAATTCTTTCACGAGTTTAACTATTATTTCTATCTCCTCCTCATGCCGCCACAGTACTAATTTTTTATTAACTAACTCAACCAGTAATATTGAATCTACCTGAATTTGCAGATTTATATATCCTAGCTTTTTGCTAATATATAGTCCTTCTTTTAGCACCCTAATTTCCGAGTGGAGAGCCGAGAAGGATTTACCGACAAGTGTGAAGGCTTTCTTAATGCTGCCATCAGAGTCTCTTATTACACCTCCTCCACCTGCTAATCCTATATCCCTATTGAAACTCCCATCAGTATTCAGAGATAGCTTCTCTGCTAGAGGCTTATTCCAACTTATACTTTTAACCCAATGCCGCCTAACTATATTAATTGAGAGGTTCCATGTTTTCCTGACTTCTTTTTCTATTTCCCTATTATCTATTATGATAGGTTTTATACAGGATATATTACTAATTTCTATCTTAATGTCTTTTAAGATTTCTTTTGATTTCATTTTTATGCCCTAAAATCTGCTTTTATTCCTTGCTTTCCATATACACCAAATTACTACGTGTGGTAAGTTTTGATTTAGCCATTTCTTTGTGGGTGTTTTTGGAGTGTCCCTCCCCCATCTTTTAATTCTCTCTATTAAAGTTACATTCTTACTATTTACTTGACTAAAACCTTCCATCTCTCTCCATATTTCTTCTATAATTTTCTCTTCTGAAAATAGATGATCCAAAGATTCTATTGCTTGATAACAGCAATCGCATTTGGATACTATCTTTATACCCTTTCTTTGAACATTTGTGTCTACAGGTAAAGCATTCACAAGAGCTTTCCATGCAAGAGAGCACATTTTTTGCGGAGTTCCTTCCTTCTAGACCCATTTAAAAAGTGGGTTGACCTGTTTTTTCTTTCGAATCAGATTGTTTAGCATTTTAAGTGTAAAATTACCTTGGGGAGTGAGGGTCCATTTCCAGCCACTATTCTCCATTTTTGAATGAGATTCTACTATTTCTTTCTGTTTTTCTAATACTTTCCAATTATTCGAGGCCTTTTTCTTATTAATTTTCTCATGTTCTAGATATTTAGCTCTCATATATCTCGCCCATAGACTATTATTTTCATTTAGCCTCCACCATCCTTTACAGTCCCAAGTAGCTGCCAGATCTTATAACTTAATTAAACCTAATCTGGCTTCCACTTTTGGGTAGCAAATATCTTCCCATTTCTTCCAGTGTAGTTTGTTTTTGCCTTCTTTTTTTCCCCATAAAAAGTTAGCCATATCTTTTTCTAGTTTTTTCGGAAATTTCTTAGGAGGGTGAATAACTGAAAGAATATGTACCAATGTTCTTTGTAGGACATGAGAGATTAATGTAATCCTCCCCCCTGAAGCCCAGTAGTTCTTTTTTTCAACCTGCTATTTTCTTATTTATTTTCTCCTGTAGTGTTATTAAGTACTCTTCTCTTAATCTTCCCTCATATATAGGGAAGCCTAAGTACATTAGTGCTCCTTTGTTTTGGGTAAATCCTGTAATGTTCTTTAGTTTATTTGCCACCTTTTCCATTACTTTTTTAGCTAACATAAACTGACACTTCTTTTTATTTACCATCTGCCATGTTTCCATTTCAAACGTGTGTAAAAGGTCCATAAAGCTCGCTAATGTTCTTCTACTTGCATTTGTAAAAATTATAAGATCATCCGCATAAGCTAGGCAGCCTATCCTTGGCATATTTTTTGGTTGTCTGAACGGAATAATCTTTTCTTCAGACATTCTTTTGTCTAAATTTAATATTAACAGTTCTAAGTATATATCAAATAATAAAGGAGATAGCGGGTCTCCTTGCCTCAAGCTTTTTTTTGGCTTGAACTCTTCTCCTTTTTTCCCATTTACAATAACATTAACCCAGAGATTAGATACACATCTATATATCATATCAATGCATAATTCAGAAAAGCCAAATTTCCTCATGGCATAACAGAGTATATTCCATTCCACCATGTCGAAAGCTTTAGATAAATCTAGTTTAATTACTAAATTATCCACTCTCGATTTACTTGCTAGGTCTTTCATCATCACGGACGCCAGTCTTATATTTTCCATCATTAACATGTTTTTAACGAAGCCCGTTTGTTCCTGGGATATTATAGATGGCAAGATAGCACTTAATCTATTTTGCAAACTTTTTGCCAAAATCTTATATATCGCATTACATAAGCTTATGGGTCTAAAATCCTCGCATTTCTGTGGGGATTTATTTTTTGGGATTAATACAATAAGTGAATTTGCCCATGCTTTAGGGATATCCGCCCCTACAAATAAACTTGTGATGGCAAGAACAAGATCATTTTTAATAATCTCCCAGCATACCTGGAAGAAATAATTGTTCCAGCAGTCTGGTCCTGCCGCACTATCTTTGTCCAGGCTGAATGCTACATCTTTGACCTCATCCATATCCGGGATTTTTTCTATCATTTGATTTTGCTCTTTTGTAACATTTAAAGTGATTTCTTTCATTAGTGTGTCTCCTTCGTGTATAGGTTGTCTGCATAATTGATTTTTAAAAAATTCTTCAAAAAGGGCTCTTATTTTATTATCTTCTTCTACCCATTTTCCTTTTTCATTTTTTATACCTTTAATTTTATTTTTATGAGTTTTTATTTTGCTCATATTATGAAAAAATTTCTTGTTTTTATCCCCTTCTTTCAGCCATTTAACTTTTGCACGCTGTTTCTAGTATATATCTTCCATGTACAACTTAAGTCTCAAGTTACCTTTCTCCTTACTAAGTGTCATTCTATCTTCTTCATTATTCGTAGTTTCATATTCTATTTCTAGCTTTGACACTTCTTCCTCCACCTGTTTTATTTGTTGATTTATGTTGCCAAAAGTCTCTCTGTTCCATATTTTAATACAACTTTTTAGCTTATGTAGCTTTGTTGACAAAACCTGCATAGGTTTCCCCAATGCTGGCTCTCTCCAAGATTCTCTAACCATTCTATCAAAGTCCGAGTGCTTAGCCCACATATTCTGAAACTTAAAATCACCTCTAATTGAGAGATCTCTATGTATTGTTATGAGCAATGGGTTATGGTCTGAACGGGTCCTGTTTAGATGTCTTAGCCCTTGACCCCATTCGAAGCTGCCCATTTGGCATTACACATGACCCTGTCCAACCTTGCCCAAATTGCTCATCTTCTAGGCCAATTATTACACCAGGTATGATTTGAGCATATATAATCGACTTCCATTAAATTAGTGCTGGCAATAATGTCATTAAATTGTGACATTGCCACTGTGTTTGGGGTTTTACCACCTTTCTTTTCATGAGCACTTCTTATGACATTAAAATCTCCTCCTATGATCCATGGAATATTTTTAATTGCAATACTCTGCATTTCCTTCCATAGATCTAATCTGGCTTTTTTGTCATTTTTAGCATAAACAACCGATATTATTTCTTCTTTTTTTGTATTAGTTTTAAAATTAACTAACTGTTCTGTATCTTTTAATATTTCAATGTCCAAATAGTCATGCCACATGATCCATAGTTTACTATTCAAATTTGCAAATGCATTTTTGAACTCTAATGTTTCACTGTATTTCATTAGTTGGTCTTTTTGTACCATAGGTTCAGCTATAATTATTAACGAAATTTTATGATTTTTTATTAATTGTTTTAGCCTATTAATTGATGGGTTATTTGCTACCCCTCAAATATTCCAATAGAGAGACCTATCCATTAATTACTGACTTTGCTTGAGATATAGTTGTACATTTAGACTCGTAAGTCTTATTCAGATGTCTCTTCATGTTTCTTGGAGTTTTAGATGTATTAGAAAAATTATGCATTATTTCATTGTATTTTACCTACTGCCTGAGGTGCATAGCCATCCTTTTTATAGATTCCATAGCTTGATCTCTGGATAGCTTTCCCCAGTCTTCCTCATAAATTTCCAAGTCATCTTTTATCTTTGCTAATGAGCCTTCTCCATTTTCTTCTTCCTCGCTTAGTGAAGGGCAGCTAAATACCTCTGCATTCTCATCTGGAAAATCCAGGAGATCTTCATCCATCCAGCTGTATCCTCCAGCTTTTCCTTTAAAACTTTTCTAACTTTGAGTTTTTTCCCCCTTCTCCCTTTAGCTTTCACCTTCTCCCATCCTTCTTCCGAATCCTTCCATTCCCCTTCTTCATTTTTTGACTCCCTTGACTTCTATACTATAACTATCTAGCACTCTCTCACCTTCTCCTACCCCTTCCCCTTCAACAAGCTTTTCGGTTTGAGCCCTTGGGGCTATCTCTTCCTTTCTAACCCTTTTTTCTTCACCTCTACCCTTGACTTCCTACTTATTCCCCTTAACCCTCTCAACCCTCTCCTCTTTTCCAACCCTACATTCTTCTATACAATGTCATATCCTTTTACAGCCAAGGCAGTATGATGGAAGGTTTTCGAGTATGGCTGTTTGCCAAAAACCTTCATTCTGTCCATCATCCCCACTGCCTATCCATATTTTGCTAGGCGGCTGTATGAGTAAGTTACATTCCACACATACTCGAGCAGCTCTTGTCCTTGTCATGGAGGATGTTGCTTCATCCCAAAGCATGGGCTTGCCGAAGCAAGAAGAGATAATATGTAGAGACTGCGTGTTAAATAAAAACAATAGAAGATTCGGCAAAGTGATCCATACCGGAGCAATGGGAGCTTCTTCGAGTGGACTAAAGTTGTTCGTCCACTTCAGAACACACATAGGGAAGCCATCGACATACCATAGCCCTCTTTGCCACAGCCGATAATGGTCCTCATCCATACAACATTGAAGAAAAATATGTTTGGCGTCGTAATCGGCAAACTTCATGCTTCCTTTAAGCTTTAATGTAGTAATGAACTGCGGTAGTGCGTTTGCTCGAGGTCTGCCATGGGAGAATTTCCCTACGAGCGTGTATTCGAAAGGTTCCAGGAACCTATGTATTTGCTCGGTGGAGAAGATGATAGCGGGACTCCCGTCTTGGTTCCGAAAGTCCGTGGGTGATGAGCGGTCCCTCTTGTAATCGAGGCAAAGGATTTATTATTTAATAATGAATCCTTTTGCTCCATTTTGAGCTTAATGGGAGCTTGATTTGAGCAAAAATGGAGATTTTCTCTCTCTAGAAAATGAGATTTTCTCTCTCTAAAATTTGAGAGCGTTTTTTGAAAAAGAAAACCATTTTTTTTTCTTCTTCTTCTTCTTTTTAAAGAAATGTTTTTATTATTAATTATAACCCTCTCTTTTGGCGGAGGAATACCATTTGTACAAGTTAGCATCTACCCAATTCCCTCTTACACCCTTATCCAAGAAAAAATAAAGTTTCAAATCTAAATAAACTCTTATGTTTCTATTATTTAAACACGTTCGCTCCTGCTTTATATTTCCCTTCTGTGTTAACTTTTAGGTCTCCTTTCTACACTTTACCCTTTAGACCTTGTCCTTCCTTGCTGCCTTGGCAGGTTTGAAGCTTTCCTATACCTCCATTCGTTGATTACTCTTATAATTTCCTGCAAAAAATACTTACAATATGTCTAACAATTAACTCTATCTCATTTACTTACCTTTGTTTTTACCGCCTGTGTTATATCCTATGCATTGCTGCATAACAACTTCTCTAGCGGGTTGTTCTTTCTGCCGTTTTTTTAGCCCTCCCCTTCTCCTTTCTTTGTCCTCAAACCTTTAGAGTCTATTGCCTTTATCTCTTCCAAATCTGAAATTGCCCAATACTTTGCTCCTAATTTAAACTATTCCAGATTCTATTGACCTATTAACCTCATAAATTAACACATGACTCATCCTTTCCTTTTAATCAAGGTTTTAGATCTCAAACGATAAAACTAAAAAAGAAGTTTTCCAAAACAATATAAAGATTGTTCATCCTCCTAACGCAACATCCTTTGTTGTCTTTTCTGAGCTTCGAACCTGTTATGCTGCTAAGAAAACATAGGAAACATGCTGCAAACAATACTAAAATTTCTGTACATCTTACATTCCCTTCTACCTCTTGCTGATTCACCTAGTTCTGTATATTTGGCTTCTTCCCGCAGAGACAGTTCCCTACCAAGAAAACATCACACCGCACAATAATATATCTTTAAACACTATTCCAATCTATTCTTACTTATTCTTAGGTAAGGGAATGCAAGTTTATCTAATCTTGTTATTCCTTTCAATTTTATCGGTAAAGATTCCTCATCGTACTCCCCAGCCCCTTCTAGTAATCCTATTTTAGCAAGTTTGTCTGCCAATGTGTTTGCTTCCCTGTATACATGTGATATTGATGCATTCAATTCTTTAGCAAGATTCACTATTATGTCTATCTCCTCCTCATGCCGCCACAGTACTAGTTTTTTATTAAATAACTCAACCAGTAATGTTGAATCTACCTGTATTTGCAAATTTCTATACCCTAGCTTATTATAGACATGTAATCCTTCCTTTAGTGCCCTGATTTCCGAGTGAAGTGCAGAGGAGGATTTCCCAACAAGAGTGAAAGCTTTCCTAATACTACCTTCAGAATCTCTTATTACTCCTTCTCCTGCAATTCCTAAATCCCTATTAAAACTACCATCAGTATTCAAAGATAGATTCCCTTCTTGGGGCCCATTCCAACTTATACTTTTAACCCAATGAATCCTTACAATATTAGTGGAGAGGTTCCATGTTTTCCTGACTTCTTTTTCCATTTCAATATTATCTATTATGATAGGTTTTATATAGGATATATGACTAGCCTCTAACTTAATGTCTTTTAAGATATCATCTGAACTCATTTTTATGCCCTCGAATCTACTTTTATTCCTTGCTTTCCATATACACCAAATTACTACGTGTGGTAAAGTTTGGTTTAGCCATTTTTTGGTCGGTGTATTAGGGGAGTCCCTCCTCCACCTCTTAATCCTATCTATTAAAGTTTCCTCCTTGTTATTTATATAATTAAATGCTTCTATCTTTTTCCATATTTCTACTACAATTTTACCTTCTGAAAATAGATTATCCGTAGATTCTATTGCTTGGAAACAACAATCGCATCTGAAAATTATCTTTATACCCTTTCTTTGAATATTTGTATCTACCGGTAATGCATTCACAAGAGCTTTCCATACAAGAGAGCACATTTTTTGTGGGGTGCCTACTTTCCATACCCATTTAAAAATTGGATTTATCAGATTTTTCTTTCGTATCAAATTCTTGACCATTTTGAGCGTAAAATTACCTTGCGGAGTAAGGGTCCATTTCCATCCACTTTTCTCCATTTTAGAATGAGATTCAACTATTTCTTTCTGTTTTTCTAATGCTTTCCAATTATTCGAAGCCTTTTTTCTGTTTACCTTTTCATGTTCTAAATATTTCGCTCTCATAAAGCTCGCCCAGAGGCTATCATTTTTTAGCCTCCACCATCCTTTACAGTCCCAAGCGTCAGCCATGTCCTGTAACCTCATTAATCCTAATCCGGCTTCCTCTTTTGGGTAGCAAATATTCTCCCATCTTTTCCAGTGAAGTTTATTCTTTCCATCTTTTTCCCCCATAAAAAGTTAGCCATTACTGATTCTAATTTATTTGTAAATATTTTAGGAGGATGAATAATTGATAGAATATGCACTAATGTGCTTTGGAGGACATGAGAGATTAATGTAATCCTGCCCCCAAAGCCCAGTAGCTCTTCTTTCCAACCTGCTATTTTTATATTCATTTTATCCTGTAGTGATATTAAATATTCTTCTTTCAGTCTACCTTCATATATAGGACAACCTAGATACATTAGTGCTCCTTTATTCTGGATAAATCATGTGATGTTCTTTACATTATTTATCACCTTTTCTATTACTTTCTTTGCCAACATAAACTGGCACTTTTTTATATTTATCGCCTGCCCTGTTTCAGTTTCAAATGTATGTAAAAGATTCATAAAGTTTATCAAAGATCTTTTGCTTGCATTTGTAAAAATTATAAGATGATCGGCATATGCCAGACAGCCAATTCTTGGGGTGTTTTTTGGTTTTCTGAATGGAATGATCTTACCTTCAGACATTCTTTTCTTTAAATTTAGTATTAATAGTTCTAAATATATATCAAATAATAAAGGAGATAGTGGGTCTCCTTGCCTTACGCTTCTTTTAGGCTTAAATTCTTCTCCATTTGTCCAATTTTTAATGACTTTAACCCAAACACTAGACACACATCTGTATATCATATCAATCCATAACTCTGAGAAGCCAAATTTTCTCATGGTATAACAGAGTATATCCCATTCTACCCGGTCAAATGCTAATGATAAGTCTAACTTTACTACTAAATTCTCCCCTCTTGTTTTAATTGCTATGTCTTTCATCATCTCAGCTGCCAATCTCATATTTTCCGTCATTAACGGGCTTTTAACAAAGCCCGTTTGTTCCTGTGATATGATATATGACAAAATATCACTTAATCTATTTTATAAAATTTTTGCTAAAATCTTATATATCGCATTACATAAACTTATGGGTCTGAAGTCCTCACATTTTTGTGGGGATTTGTTTTTGGTATCAAGACAATGATAGAATTCACCCATGTTTTTGGAATATCCGCCCCTGCAAAAAAACTAGAAATAGCAAGTACAAGATCTTTTTCAATAATTTTTCAGCATACCTGGAAGAAATTACTATTCCAGCCGTCTGGTCCTGCTGCACTATCTTTGTCCAGGCTGAATAATGCATTTTTAACCTCATCCCTATTCGGGATTTTTTTCATCATTTGATTTTGTTCCTTAGTGATATTTAATTTTATTTCATTTATTAGTGTATCCCCTTCATGAATATGCTGTCCGCATAGATGTTTTTTAAAAAATTCCTCAAAGAGGGCTCTTATTTTATTATCTTCTTCCACCCATTTTCCTTCATCATTTTTTATACCTTTGATTTTATTTTTGTTTGTTTTTATCTTGCTCATATTATGAAAAAATTTTGTATTGCTATCTCCTTCTTTCAACCATTTAACTTTTGCTCGCTGTTTCCGGTATATTTCTTCCATGTATAGCTTAAGCCTCAATTTACCTTTTTCCTTACTAAGTTCACTTCTATCTTCTTCCTTATTCATAGTGTCATATATTATTTCTAGCTTTGCCACTTCTTCTTCTGCTTGTTTTATTTGTTGGTTTATATTTCTGAAAACTTCTTTATTCCATGTTTTAAAGCATCTTTTTAGCTTGAGTAGTTTAGCCGAAAAAGCCTGCATGGGCTTTCCCGATGCTGGCTCTTCCCAAGATTCTCGAACCATCCTATAAAAATCTGAGTGTTTAACCCACATATTTTGAAATTTAAAATCGCCTCTTATTGGGTGGCTTTTATGGATTTTTATGAGCAATGGGTTATGATCCAAACAAGTCCTGCTTAAATGTCTTAGGCCCGTAACTCCATGAGTCATTTCCCATTTAGCATTACACATGACCATGTCCAGCCTTGCCTAGATTGCTCATCTTTTACGCCAGTTATTACACCATGTGTAGTTTGAGCCAATATACTCCACCTCCATAAGTTAGCACTAGCGATACTATCATTAAATTGTGACATCGCCAGTGCATTTGGGGTTTTTTCACCTTTCTTTTCTAGTGCACTTCTTATAACATTAAAATCTCCTTCTATAATCCATGGAATATTTTTTATTGCAATGTTTTGCATTTCCTTCCATAGGTCTAGTCTATCTTTTTTATTATTTTTCGCATAAACTACTGATATTATTTCTTCTGTATTCAAATTAGTTTTAAAATTAACTATTTGTTCTGTGTCTTTTAATATTATAATGTCCATATAATTATGCCACATAATCCAGAGTTTACTATTCAAGTTTGCATACGCATTTTTAAACCCTAATTTTTCACTATATTTTATTATTTGGTCTTTCTGGACCATAGGTTCTGCTATAATTAATAAAGAAATTTTATATATTTTTATTAAATGTTTCAATCTATTAATTGAAGGGTTATTTGCTACCCCTCTAATGTTCCAGAAGAGACACTTATCCATTAATTACTGACTTTGCTTGAGATCTAGTTGTGCATTTAGACTCGTAAGTCTTATTTAAATATTTTTTCATATTTCTTGGAGTCTTAGAGGTATTAGAAAAAGCATGCATAATATCATTGTATTTTACCTGCTGCCCAAGATGCATAACCATTCTTTTGATAGCTTTCATTGCTTGGTCTCTGGATAGCCTATCCCATTCTTCCTCGTAAATATCTAGAACATCTTTTATCTTTTCGGTTGAGGCTTCTCTATTTTCTTCTTCCCCACATGTTGGAGGGCAACTAAAGGCCACTGAAACTTCATCCGGAAAATCTAGAAGGTCTTCATAAATCCAGCTGTAATCCTCTACTTTTTCTTTTACAATTCTTCTAGTTTTGAGTTTTTTCCCCTTTCTCCCTCTAGCTTTCACCTTCTCCCATCCTTCCTCCATTTCTTCCCCCTTCCCTCCTTCATAGCCATCCTCGGGTTGCACTATATTTATGCCTCCCTTCTCTTCAAATCTGCCTTTCACTTCCACTCTCTCTCCCTCTCCTTCCACTTCACTTAAGCTTTTTCCATGGAATCCCCCTTCTTCCAGCTTTTCGGTATGCTCTTTCGGGGCACTCACATCCACTCTTACCCATTTTTCTACCCATCTACCCTTATCTTCCTGCCTGTTCTCTCTCTCACTCTCTTTTTTTCCCACTCGGCACTCTTCTATATCGTGGCCAAGTCTTCTACAGCCGAGGCAGTAGGGAGGAAGATGTTCGGGTATAGCAGTTTGCCAAAACCCTTCATTCTGTCCATTATCCCCGCCGCCTATCCATATCTTGCTAGGCGGCTGTGTGAGTAAACTACACTCTACACACACTCGAGCAGCGCCTATTCTTGTCATGGAGGTAGTTGCTTCATCCCGAAGCATTGGCTTGCCGAGGCAAGAAGCAATATCATGAAGGGCCTGCGTGTTAAACAAAAACAATGGCAGATCCGGTAGAGTAAACCATACCGGGGCAATGGGGGCTTCCTCGAGTGGGCTGAAGTTTTTCATCCACTTCAGCACACGCATGGGGAGTCCTTCGACATACCATATCCCTCTCTGCCATAGCCGATAGTGATCCTCCTCCATACAGCATTGGAGAAAAACATGTTTCGCATCATTATCTACAAACTTCACTCTACCTTTAAGCTTCAATGTTTCTATGAACTTCTGTAACTCGCTTGCGCAAGGTCGGCCATGGGAAAATTTCCCTACAAGCGTGTATTCGAACGGTTCCAGGAACCTATGCATTTGCTCGTTGGAGAATATAATAGCGGGACTCCCATTTTTGGTTCTGAAAGCCCGTGGTTGCTGCGAGATCCCTTTATTAATCGAGGCAAATGATTTATTATTTAATAATAAATCCTTTTGCTCCATTTTGAGCTTGAAGAGAGCTTGATTCGGCCAAGAATAAAGAATTTCTCTCTCTAAAAAAACGGGATTTTCTCTATCTAGAAGTTGAGAGCATTTTTTGAAAAAAGATCAAATGTTTCTTCTTCTTCTTCTTATTCTTCTTCTTTTTTTAAAGGTGTTTATTTATTAATAACCCTTTCTTTTGGTGGAGGAATACCATTTTTACAAATTATAATCTACCCTTTATCCCTCTTACACCCTTATCTAAATCCTAGCTAATTTGAAAATAGCATAAATTCAATCTAGTTAGAGCCTCTGTATGGTGGCATTTATTGTGCAAGCATTCCTATACTACAATCTTGAAGCTGCTTTCTTGTATTTGTTCATTTCGCTGCAGGCATGTATTTTGCATTTGCTCTGTGTAGCTTATTTAATGCTCCTTTTATTCGCTAACTCCTAGTTTGAAAATTAGATCTCCCTCATTTGCTCCTCCTTGTTTAGCTTTAGTGATTAAACTATTTCCTGCAACCAAAACCACATTCCAACATAGAATATTTTCTCACATGTAAACCTGAAATTTGTTGCTGATTTCCACTGACTTTTTGCTCCTCTTTAACTATTTCAGCCTCTTTTTAATTCGATTCCTCTTGAACACATTGAGTTGATGGTTAGATCCTTGAGAGTCTTCGGTCCATCTTCTGGCTTATCTGGAATTTTCTGGAATTTCCAGCTTTGAGAGGGTAGTAGCTCCTATTCTATACACCCACATCTTAATGCTCTAACATCCATATTAATTAACACATGACCTTGCTACAGCCTCCATTCTCCAATTACATAACCATTACATAAGCTGACACATAAAACAAGAAAAAGATAGTCCTATATATGAGCACAGTCCACAAATGTAGCAACCCAATGTCTCCATTTTGAATTTTCTACAACTTCAAGAGGAGCACTGCACTGCTAAGAAAACAAACACATATACGTCCCATATTTCCCAAGAGTTCCCCTACTTTAGAACCTATCTTCTAGCTACTGTTATTATTAATTAATCTAATATTTATTTTGGGATATAAATCAAATTCTACCCTTCCTAACTCTTACATAAGGAAAAGCTAACTTATCTAATCTCACTAAACCTTTTAGTTTCTCCGGCAGAGTATCTTCCTCATATTCTATCTCTCCTTTTTCCGAGCCTATCCTAGCAAGATTATCTACCGGCGTGTTTGCCTCCCTATATATATGAAGAATTGATGCATTTAATTCTTTTATAAGCTTCAATATTATTTCTATTTCATCTTCATATTTCCAAAGAGAAAATTTTCTTGATACTAAATTAACTAATAACATTGAGTCTACCTGTATTTGAATATATTTATATTCTAATTTTTTACATACATTTAAACCTATTTTTAATGCCCTAATTTCAGACTATAGGGCCGACTCTGCTACACTAACCGAGGTAAATGCTTTCATGACTATTCTGATAGCATCTCTTATTATCCCACCTCCCCCTGCTATTCCTGTGTCCCTATTGAAACTCCCATCCGTGTTAAAAGAGAGTTTTCCTTTAGGGGGTCTGTTCCAACTAATGCTTTTTACCCAATGATGTTTGATTATTTTTATATTAAGATCCCATTCCCTCTCCATTTTATTATCTATAACTAATTTGTCTACTATAATAGGCTTAATATTTGATATGTTACTCGCCTCTTGTCTTATTTCTTGTAATATATCATTTGAGTTCATTTCTTTCCTTCAAATCTACTCCTATTACGAGCTTTCCAAATACACCATATTATTACATGTGGTAAATTCTTATTAAGCCAATTTTTGGTAGGATTACTAGAAGTTGTGTTTTCCCATTTTTTTAATTCTTTCTAATAAACCATGCTCTTTGCTACTGACTTGTATAGTTTCTTCAAGTTTCTTTTATATTACCATTGCAATTAAACCTCTCAAAAATAGATGATCCATTGATTCTTCTTCTGCAAAGCAGCATTCACATATGGAGACCATTTTAATGCCATTTTTTTCACATTAGTGTCAACTGGAAATGCATTAATTATTGCTTTACATGCTATCGAGCACATTTTCTATGGAATTCCTGCCTTCCAGACCCATTTAGATATGGGCTGAACGGGCTTTTTTTTTCTAATCAATTCCTTAACTGATTTTAATGTAAAATTTCCTTGTGATGTGAGGGTCCATTTCCAACCATTCTTTTTTAGTATTGAATGTGATTCTACTATCTCTTTCTGTTTTACCAGGGTTGTCCAGTTATTTGATTCCTGCTTAAGCTGTTACTTACTTTGGTCTAAGTATTTTGCCCTCATGTATTTTGCCTAGAGGCTATCATTTTCAATCAGCCTCCACCATCCTTTACAGTCCCAAGCGGTAGCCATGTCCTGTAAAGTAATTATTCCTAGACCTGCTTCTGCTTTTGGATAGCAAATATCTCTCCAATTTTTCCAATGAATTTTTCGCTTCCCATCTTTTTTCCCCCATCAGAAATTTACCATTTCTGCTTCTAATTTATTTATGAATTTTTTCGGAGGGTGTATCATAGATAAAATATGTACCAGTGTACTTTGTAACACGTGCGAAATTAATGTGATCCGTCCCCCGAAACCTAATAATTCTTCTTTCCAACCTGCTAAATATTCCTCTCTAAGTCTACCTTCATAAATTGGGCAGCCTAAGTAAATTAATGCTCCCTTGTTTTGTGAGAAGCCAGTTATATTTTTGATTTTATTTATCACTTTCTCTGTAGCCTTTTTAGCCAGCATAAACTGACATTTCTTTTTATTTATTACATGTCCTGTTTCTAATTCAAATAATTGTATTAACTCCATTAGATTCGTAATAAATTTTTTTCTTGCGTTTGTGAAGATTATAAGATCATCAGCATAAGCCAGACAGCCTATTCTCGGAGTATTTTTTGGTTGCCAAAAAGATAATATTTTTCCTTCTGACATTCTTTTATTTAAATTGAGAATAAGCAGTTCTAAGTATATAACAAATAGTAAGGGGGATAGCGGATCTCCCTATCTTAGACTTCTTTTTGGTTTAAATTCCTCCCCTATATTTCCATCTGTAATGATTCTAACCCAAACGCTTGAAATACATCTATATATTAAATCAATACATAATTCAGAAAAACCGTATTTTCTCAAAACATAACAAAGTGTGTCCCATTCTACCCTATCAAATGCTTTGGACAAATCCAATTTGATTACTAGGTTATTACCTCTTATTTTAGTTGAAATTTCTTTCATCATTTCTGATGCTAACCTTATGTTTTCAATCATCAGCATGTTTTTAATAAATCATGTTTGCTCTTGTGATATTATTGATGGAAAAATATCGCTTAATCTATTTTGAATTATTTTAGCTAAGATTTTATAAATCGCATTACATAAACTTATTGGTCTGAAGTCCTCACATATTTGTGGAGCTTCTTTCTTAGGAATTAAAACTATAAATGAGTTTGCTCAGGCTTTAAGAATATCTACCTCAGCGAAAAAACTAGCAATTGCTGTAACTAGATCGTTCTTAATAATGGGCTAATTTAGCTGAAAAAAATAACTATTACAGCCATCTGGTCTCGCTGCACTATCTTTATCAAGATTAAAGATAGCTATTTTTACCTCTTCTTCTTCTTGGATCTTTTCCATCATTTGATTCTATTCTTCTGTAATGGAAGTCCTGATCTCTTGTAGTAAAAAGCTTCCTTCATGAGGCATTTGTCCACACAAATGGGCTTTAAAGAAGTCTTCAAAAAGGGTTCCTAGTTGCTTTTCATCTTCTATCCATGTTCCTTCTTTATTTTTTAGACTTTTAATTTTATTTTTCTGGGTTTTTATTTTGCTCATATTATGAAAAAATTTAGTGTTTCTATCACCATCTTTTAACCATTTAATTTTTGCTCGTTGTTTCCAATATATCTCCTCCATGTGTAATTTTAAACTCAATTCAGCTTTAGCCTTATTTAAAACTTGTCTGATGACTTCTTCATTTTTATTATCATATTCATTTTCTAACTTTTCAACTTGTTCTTCTGCTTGTTTTATTTTTTGATTTATGTTTCCAAAAACTTCCTTATTCCATGATTTTAAATGTTTTTTCAGTCTATGTAGCTTGGTCATTAGAACCTAAATCGGTTTACCCTGTGTTGGTTCTGTCCAAGACTCTCTAACTAGTTTTCCAAATTCTTTATGTTTTCCCCACATATTTTGAAACTTGAAAGTTCATGTGCCTTTCTTATTATTATGAATTGTTATGAGGAGTGGGGAGTAGTCTGAACAGGTTCTGTTTAAATATCTAAACCCTGTAGACCCGTGTGAGGCTATCCACTTAGCATTGCACATTACCCTATCCAGCCTGGCCCAAATTGCTCCTCTTTTTCACCAATTATTACACCAAGTATAATTTGAACCTGTGAAGTCTATTTCCATCAAGTTTGAATTAGAGATCGCCTCATTAAAATGAGACATCGCTATTGTATTTGGGGTTTTTCCTCCCTTCTTTTCCAAGGCACTTCTTATCACATTAAAATCTCCTACTATAATCCAGGGAGAGTTTTGTGCTGCTATCTCCTGCATTTCCTCCCATTAAACTAATCTCAATTTTTTATCATTTTTGGCATAAACTACCGATATTATGTCTTCTGATTTTTTATTCATTTTAAGATGCACTATCTGCTCTGTGTCTTTTAATATTTCAATATCTAGATAATTATGCCACATTATCCAGAGTTTACTGTTTAGATTAGTGAATGAGTTATTAAATCCTAGTATTCTACTATATTTAATTATTTGTTCTCGTTGAGTAATAGGCTCTACAATTACAACCAATGAGATTTTATGTGTTTTAATCAATCTTTTCAATCTACTTATCGAAGGGTTATTTTGTCACCCCTCTAATATTTCAATATATGTAACTATCCATTAAAACTTAATTTAGATTATAATCTATTTGTACATTTTGACTCGTATGTTTTATTTAGATATTTTCTCATATTACTAGCACTCTTGGGTGCAATTGATTGAAGTATTTCGTTATATTTTTCTTGCTTACCAAGTTGCATGACCATTCTTTTTATGGCTTCCATAGATTGTTCCCTAGTGAATTTTTTACAATTTTCCTCATACATTGCTAAATCACCCTTTGCCTTTTCTAAAATGCTTTATCCCTTTGCTTCTTCTATACCAAATGGGGGGCAACTAAATACCTCTCAATCTTCCTCTGGGAAGTCCAGAAGATCTTCATCGATCCAACTATAGTCTTCTATTTTTTCCTTTAATACCCTTCTAAGTTTATTTTTTCTACCCCTTTTCCTTCTAGCTTTCACCACCTCCCATCCCTCTTCCTTACTTTCTTCATTCCTGTCTTCTATGCTTACTTCTGTGTTGCTTCTGCCTCCCTCAATATCAAAAAAGTAAGTACCATTCTCTCTCCTACTCTCCTCTTCTACCTCCATTGAAACCTGAAGTTTCGGGGCCCCCTCCTCCTTCCTTATCCATTTTTCTACCATTCTTCTCCTAGTTTCTTGCCCTTGCTCCTTTCCTATCTGTTCTGTTCCCACCCTACACTCTTCTATATCATGCCCAATTCTGTTACAAGATAAGCAATAAGGAGGTAAGTTTTCGAGTATGGCAGTTTGCCAAAACCCATTGTTCTGGCCATCTTCACCTTCTCCTATCCATATTATGTTCGGCAGGTAAGTGAGGAGATTACACTCCACACGTACGCGTGCCTTACTTGGCCGTGTCATTGACACTGTGGCCTCATCACAAATCAAAGGTTTTCCCAAACAATAAGAGATTGCATATAGAGAGTGAGCATTAAACAAGTATATGGGGAGGTTTGGCAAGGAGAACCATACCGGAGCAAGAGGCGCCTCCACCTTAGGACTGAAATCTTTCGTCCATTTCAGCACTTGCATGGGATATCCATTAACTTGCCATACTCCACGATGCCATAAATGATAATAATCTTCATTCGAAAAACACTGCCAAAAAATATGTTTAGCATCGTAATCTGCCATTTTCACCCTTCCCGTGAGCTTTAGAGAGGAGATAAATTGCTGTATATCGCTCGGACGAGGCCTGCCATGGGAGAACGTCCCGATAAGCATGTAATCATAAGGCTCCCTTAGCTTCTGCATCTCTTCGGTAGAGAAAATGATAACGGGACTCCCGTTTTTCTTCCCGAAAGAGCATAAGGAGGTGCGGGCTCTTTTGTTATCAAGGCAAATGACTTATTTTTTAATAATAAGTCATTTTCTTCCATTTTTAGCTTGAGAGGAGCTTGATTTGAGCAAAAATGGTGATTTTCTCTCTCTAAAAAGTGGAGTTTTCTCTCTCTAGAAGTTGAGAGTGCTTTTTAAAAAAAGCACAAATGTTTTTCTTCTTCTTCTTCTTCTTCTTCTTCTTCTGCTTATTCTTTTTTAGAGGTGTTTATTTATTAATAACCCTCTCTTTTGACAGAGGAATACCATTTTTACAAGCTATGAGCTACCCTATATCCCTCTTACACCCTTATCCAATTCCTAGCTAACTTTAGAAATAGAAAATTAATTCTAATCTATTGAGAGTCTTTATCTGGGGGCATCTATTGCACCAGTGTCCCTATGTCCCAATCTTGAAGCTCCTTTTATGTAATTTTTCATCTCCATAAGGACGTGTACTTACATTTGCCCCACTTTGTATGTTTGAAGCTCCTTTTATTCTCTAGCTCCTATATTAAGGAAATTAGGTGTCCTTCATTTGGTCCTCCTTATTCAGCTATGGTTTTTTCTCTGTGACCTGCAACCAAAAACACATTCCAACATAGAATTTTCCTCATATTTATACCTGGAATTTGCTACTGATTTCCTAGTCTGGTTACTCCTCTTTATCTGTTTAAGTCTTTTATAATTAAATCCTCTTAAGCACTTTAAGGCAATGATTGAATCTTTGAAGATTTTCAATCCTTGTTGAACTTTTTTCTGGAATTTCCAGCTTTAAAATACAGCAGGCCATTCTATGCCCCCTCCTCCTAATACTCTAACATCCTTATTAAATAACACATGACCTTGATATAGACTCCATTCTCCAACAACATAAACATTACATAAGCTGAAACATAAAGAACAAGAAAACCACAATTCTTTACATGTACACAAGCAACAAAAATAGCCGCCCCGTTCCTCCATTCTGAATTTTCTGCAACTTTAAGTGAAGCACTGCGCTGCTAAGAAAACAAACACCTGTACATCCCATGTTTCCCAAGGATTACCCTACTTTAGAGCCTATATTCTTGTTTCTAATTAGATTACAAAATCTTAGTTCTATTTTAAAATATAATACAATTTCTTCTCTTCCTAACTCTCACATAAGGAAAAACTATCTTGCCTAAACTAACTAAACCTTTTAATTTCTCTGGCATAGTATCTTCATCATATTCTATCTCTCCTTTTTCCGAGCCTATTCTCGCAAGATTATCAGCCGATGTGTTTGCCTCCCTATATATGTGCAGAATTGATGCATTCAAATCTTTTATAAGTTCCAATATTATTTCTATTTCTTCTTCATGTTTCCAAAGAGAGAATTTTCTTGTTACTAAATTAACTAATACCATTGAATCTACCTGTATTTGAATATTTTTATATTCTAATTTTTTACATACATTTAAACTTATTTTTAATGCCCTAATTTCAGAATGTAGGGGCGATTCTACCACACTAATCGAGGTGAATGCTTTTATTACTATTTCATTAGTATCTCTTATTATTCCACCTCCCCCCGCTATTCATGTGTCCCTATTAAAACTCGTATCTGTGTTTAATGAGAGTTTTCCTTCAGGGGGACGATTCCAGCTAATACTTTTTTCCCAATATTGTTTGATTTCTTTTATATTATGATTCCATTCCCTCTTCACTTTCTTATTAATGACTAAATTATCTAATATAATAGGCTTAATATTTAATATGTTACTTACTGCCTAATTTCTTGTACTATATCATTTAAATCCATTTTCTTTCTTTCGAATCTACTCCTATTACGATCTTTCCAAATGCACCATATTATTACATGTGGCAAATTCTTATTAAGCCAATTTCTAGTAGGGTTACAAGAGGTTATATTTTCCCATTTTTTGATTCTTTCTATTAAACCATCCTCTATACTACTGATTTGTTTAGTATCTTCAAGTTTATTCCATATTTCCAATGCAATTTTACCTCCCGAGAATAGGTGATCCATTGATTCTTCTTCTGCAAAGCAGCATTCACATCTGGACACCATTTTAATGCCCTTTTTTTCACATTCGTATCCACAGGTAATGCATTAGCTATAACTTTCCATGCACGCGAACACATTTTTTGTGGGATGCCTTCCTTCCAGATCCATTTAGATATGGGCTGCGCTAGTTTTTTTCCCTAATCAATTCCTTTGCTGATTTTAAAGTAAAATTACCTTGTGTTGTAAGTGTCCATTTCCAATCACTCTTTTTTAATGTTGAGTGAGATTCTACTATTTCTTTTTGTTTTTCCAAAGCTGTCCAGTTATTTGAAACCTGCCTAAGCCATTGTTTACTTTGTTCTAAATATTTTTCCCTCATGTATTTTGCCCAAAGACTATCATTTTCAATCAGCCTCCACCATCCTTTACAGTCCTAGGCAGTGGTCATATCCTATAAAGTAACTATTCCTAGACCTGCTTCTGCTTTCGGAAAGCAGATGTCTCTCCAATTTTTCTAGTAAATTTTTTGCTTCCCATCTTTTTTGCCCCATAAAAAATTTGTCATTTGTGTTTCTAATTTATTTATTAATTTTTTTGGAGGATGTTTCACAGATAAAATATGTACCCGAGTACTCTGTAACACATGCGAGATTAATGTGATCCGTCCCCCAAAACCTAGAAAATCTCCTTTCCAGCCCACTATTTTCTTCCTCATTTTATCTTGAAGCGGTATTAAATATTCCTCTCTAAATCTTCCTTCATAAATTGGGCAGCCTAAGTAAGTTAAAGCTCCCTTATTTTGTGAGAAGCCAATTATGTTTTTGAATAAATTAATTACCTTTTCTGTAGCATTTTTTGCCCGCATAAACTGGCATTTCTTTTTATTTACTACCTGTCCTGTTTCTAGTTCAAATAATTGTAATAACTCCATTAAATTCATAATAGATCTTTTACTTTCATTTGTAAAAATTATTAGGTCGTCAGCATAAGCCAGACAGCCTATTCGTGGAGTATTTTTTGGTTGTCTAAAAGGTAATATTTTCCCTTCTAACATTTTTTATTTAAATTCAGAATAAGCAGTTCTAAGTATATATCAAAAAGTAAGGGGGATAACGGGTCTCCCTGTCTTAGACTTCTTTTTGGTGTAAATTCCTCCCCTATATTTTCATTAATAATGATTCTAACCCAGACACTTGAAATACATTTATATATTAAATCAATGCATAATTCAGAAAAACCATACTTTCTCAAAACATAACAAAGAGTGTCCCATTCCACCCTATCGAAAGCTTAAGATAAATCCAACTTGATTACTAGGTTATTACCTCTTGTTTTAGCTGAAATATTTTTCATCATTTCTGATGCTAACCTTATATTTTTGATCATTAATCTATTTTTAATAAATCCTGTTTGCTCTTGTGATATTATTAATGGCAAAATATTACTTAATCTATTTTGTATTATTTTAGCCAATATCTTATAAATTACATTACATAAGCTTATCGGTCTGAAGTCTTCACATATCTGTGGAGCTTCTTTTTTAGGAATTAAAACTATAAATGAATTTTCCCAAGCTTTAGGAATATCTTCTCCAGCAAAAAAAACTAGCAATTGCTGTGACAAGATCATACTTAATAATGTGCCAATTAAGCTGGAAAAAGTAATTGTTCCAGCCATCTGGTTCCGCTGCACTATCGTTATAAAGATTAAAGACTGCTATTTTTACCTCTTCTTCTTCTGGAATCTTTTCCATTGTTTGATTTTGTTCATTTGTGATGGAAGTCCCTACTTCTTGTATTAAATGGTTCCCTTCATAAGACATCTGACCACACAGGTGGGATTTAAAGAAGTCCTCAAAAAGGGGTCCAAGTTGCTTATCTTCTTCTATCCATGTTCCTTCTTTATTTTTCAATCCTTTAATTTTAATTTTTCAATCCTTTAATTTTATTTTTCTGTGTTTTTATTTTACACATATTATGAAAGAATTTTGTGTTTCTATCTCTGTCTTTTAACCATTTAATTTTTGCTCGTTGTTTCCAGTATATCTCCTCCATATGTAATTTTAATCTCAATTCAGCTTTAGCTCTAATTAAAGCTTGTCTTGTAGCTTCTTCATTATTATTATCGTATTCCTTTTCTAGTTTTTCCACTTGTTCTTCTACTTGATTTATTTTCTGATTTATATTTCCAAAAACTTCTTTATTCCAGGATTTTAAGTGTTTTTTTAACCTGTGTAACTTTGTCATTAGGACCTGCATCGGTTTCCCCTATGCTGGTTCGGACCATGACTCTCTTACTAGTTTATCAAATTTTATATGTTTCCCCCACATATTTTGAATTTTAAAAGTACCTGTACCTCTTTTATTATTATGAATTGTTATGAGGAGTGGAGAATGGTCTGAACAGGTTCTATTTTAATGTCTAAGCCCTGTAGTCCCATGTGAGACCACCCACTTAGCATTGCACATTACCCTGTCCAGCCTGGCCCAAATTGCTCTTTTTTTTCACCAATTATTACACCAAGTATAATTTGAACATGTGAAGTCTATTTCAATCAAGTTGGAATTAGAAATTGGCTCATTAAATTGAGACATTGCTATTGTGTTGGGGGTTTTTCCTCCCTTATTTTCCAAGGCACTTCTTATCACATTGAAATCTCGTCCTATAATCCAAGGAGAGTTTTTCACCGCTATTTCTTGCATTTCCTTTCATAAGACTAATCTAGATTTTTTATCATTTTTGGCATACACTACAGATATTATGTCTTCTGATTTATTCATTTTAAAATGCACTATCTGTTCTGTGTCTTTTAATATTTCAATGTCTAAATAATTGTGCCACATTATCCAGAGTTTACTATTTAGATTAGCAAATGAATTATTAAACCCTAATATTCGACTATATTTAACAATTTTTTCTTGCTGAGTCATAGGCTCTGCAATATCAACCAATGAAATCTTATATGTTTTAATCTATCTTTTTAATCTGTTTATCGAAGTGTTATTTGCCACCCCTCTAATGTTCCAATATATATAACTATCCATTAAAACCTAATTTAGATTGTGATCTTGTTTTACATTTTGACTCATATGTTTTATCTAAATATTTTCTCATGTTCCTAGCACTCTTGGGTGCAATTAATTGTGATATTTCATTATATTTTCCTTGCTTACTGAGTTGCATAGCCATTCTTTTTATGGCTTCCATGGATTGATCCCTAGTAAGTTTTTTACAATTCTCCTCGTACATTGCTAAATTATCTTTCACTTCTTCTATATTAATTTCTTCCTTTGCTTCTAATATTCCAAATGGGGGGGCAACTAAATACCTCTGATTCTTCTTCCGGGAAATCAAGGAGGTCTTCATTTATCCAACTATAATCTTCTAATTTTTCCCTTAACACCCTTCTAAGTTTATTTTTTCTGCCTCTCTTCCTACTAGCTTTAACTTCTTCCTATCCCTCTTCCTTATTCTCCTCATTTCTTATCTCTAAACTTACTTCTATATTACTTCTACCCTCCTCTATATCTAAAAAATAACTCCCCTTCTCCCTCCTACTCTCCTCTTCTTCATCCTCTAAAGCTTGTATTTTTCCATGTTTCGGGCCCTCTACCTCTTTCCTTATCCATTTCTCAACCCTACTTCTTCTACCTTCCTGCCATTGCACCTCACCTGTATATTCTGTTCCCATTTTGCACACATCCTTATCGTGCCCATGTCTTTTACAGGTTAGGCAGTAAGAGGGAAAGTTTTCGGGTATGGCAGTTTGCCAAATCCCCTCATTCTGCCCATCTTCCCCTTCGCCTATCCATATTCTGCTAGGGGAATATGTGAGGAGGTTGCACTCCACACAGACGCGAGCCTGGCTTGGCCGTGTCATAGATACAGTGGCCTCATCACGAATCAGTGGCTTGCCCAAACAAGAAGAGATAGCATAGAGAGAATGGGCGTTAAACAAATAAATAGGGAGGTTCGGCAAAGAGAACCATACCGGGGCAAGGGGCGCCCCCTCCGTTGGACTGAAGTTCTTCGTCCATCTTAGCACTCGTATAGGATAACCGTTAACTTGCCAAACTCCTCTATGCCATAAATGATAGAAGTCTTCGTTCGGAAAACATTGCAAAAAAACATGCCTTGCGTCGTAATCTGCCAACTTAACCTTACCCGTGAGCTTTAGAGAAGAGATAAACTGAAGAATGTCGCTCGGGCAAGGCCTACCATGGGAGAACTTCTCGACGAGCATGTGTTCATAAGGTGCTTGTAACTTCCTGATCTCTTCGGTTGAGAATATGATAACGGGACTCCCGTTTTTTTCCCATTTGAGCGTGAAGGAGGCGCGGGCTCCTTTGTTATCAAGGAAAAAGACTTATTTTTTGAAAATAAGTCATTTTGCTCCATTTTCAACTTAAGAGGAGCTTGATTTGAGCAAAAATGGGGATTTTCTCTTTCTAGAAAGTGAGGGGTTCTCTCTCTAAAAGTTGAGAGCGTTTTTTGAAAAATGCGCAAAAATTTCTTCTTCTTCTTTTTTCTTCGATCTTCTTTTTCTTCGATCTTCTTCTTCTTCTTCTTCTTCTTCTTCTTTTTTAAGTTTGTTGTATTATAAATTAACCCTCTCTTTTGGCGGAGGAATACATTTTTTACAACCTACTTAGTTGCTACCCAAAGCCCTTTACACCCATCTAGCCACCTATATGTCTCTATAAAAAAACAAATGTTACAATATTTGAAAGCTCAAATAATTGTTAATTTCATCTATCTATGAGCCATGTTTAAATTCTTTGATTAAGCAATGTTTATGCTATGGATAACATTCTTTAATATGTATTCTTGTCTTTACTTTCCTCATCATGTAGACCTCTTTATGTTGCCTTCCCTTTGCCTTTTTGATAAAATTCTTTAGACATTTTTTGGTACATATTTAAAGTATCTCGAGTGCATCTTTGCTGTCTATTTGTTGAGTGTTTGTGACATTTTTGATGCTCCAAATAGACTTCACAAGTGCTGCTTTACCACCCAATATTCAATGTCCTTCCTCCCCTGTCATGTCTACTTGAATAGACATATTCATTCGCAATATTTCTGCCTCGTCTTTTCTTTAAATTTCCCCCAATATATCCTTCTTTGATGTATGTTCCCATTGCTACCCTTTACTTTAACTCTTTAACTTTGCTTTGACTTTTAGAGCTTCTAATCTGAAATAAACCAAAAAAACTCTATTTTTTTGAAAGAGCTTACTTACCTTTGTCTTTCCGTGTTGAATCTTTGTCTAGAGATCAGTCTTTGATATCCTCCATTATACATGGCCATATGAAACTAAACTCTATATCACATGACTGCTATACTTAAAAATAACACAGGCCACCGAATCCTACCTCTAATTAAATTAAAATTAACATTGACTCTTCAAAAAAGGGGAAACAGAAACCAAACCCTGAAAAAAATATAAGCCATGGAGTTGTAGAATAATCAATCCATGCTGAAACTGCCTGCAAAAAGAATATTACAATAGAACATTCATAAAAACATACTACCCCTACTCAGCTCCCCTTCCTTCACTGAGCTATCCCAGTCTTATCTTAGTCATACTCCTGTTAGGAATGTTAGAAAAAAGAAAGAAAAAACTAGAGAAAAACCACAAAAAACCAGAAAAAAACCTAAAAAAAACCAGAAAAATACCGAAAACCCAAAAAAAACTAATTAAATCTTACCATAATCTATTTTTTGGTACACCCCACAGGACCAAGGCGATCTTAAAAATATTACATGCATGAACAAACAGAATATGTAGATTCAAAAGTAACAAAGAGCTTATTCTTTAATTTTCCTAATTTAGGGGAATTCCTCACTATCTAACTTTATGATTCCTCTATATATTTCCGGTATATTTTCCTCATTATAATCTTGATATCCTTTATTTTTTCCTTCCTTTGAAAGCTTATCCGCTAGTGCATTAGTCTCTCTGTAAATATGCTTAATAGTAAAATCTAATTTGTTTATATCTTTCAGTATTTCTTCTATTTCATCCTCATATTTCCACATTATTGTATTTTTATTAATTAGATTTACTACTATTATTGAGTCTAGTTGAATATCTAACTTTTTTATGCCTTTCTCTATACATATTCTTAATCCCTATTTTATTGCTATGATTTCTACCTATAGTGCCGAGGATGCTTGAAATTTCCTTGTGAAAGCTAATATTAGCCTTCCTTCAGAATTTCTTATTGCCCCACCTCCTCCTCCTGCTCCAATATCTCTAGTAAAGCTTCTATCCGTGTTTAAGACCACTCTTTCTTTCGAGGGTTTTTTCCATTTTATTTTAATTATTTTAATTCGTTTATGCTGTTGAGTTTTCAAATTCCAAAATTTTAGTGTGTCATTATCTATTCTCTTTTCTTTTGTATTCAGCGGAGCTGATTCAGCGATTCCATTTGTTTCCTCCTTAATATCTTTCCATATATTTTCTACTGACATATCTTTCCCTTCAAATCTACTTTTATTTCTGGCCTTCCAGATACACCAAATTGATATTAACGAGATATTATATTTAATCCATTTCTATACTGAGTTTGTAACCTTCAATTTAATCCATTTATGTAATCTGCATTCTAGAGAAAGATGTTCATATTTTATTAACAATTCAGATCCTAGTCTATTCCAGATCTCTACTGCTACCTTGCCATGTGAGAAGAGATGATCCAAGGTTTCCATCTCTTCTCCACAGCAATCACATCTGGATACTAATCTAATTCCCTTCTTTTTTAAGTTATTATTAGTTGGTATAATATTAGATAAGACTTTCCACATAAATGTTTTAATTTTTTGTGGATTGTCATTATTCCATATCCATTTAAATAGTATTTGTTCATCTTGTTTTTTTCTAATCACATTTTTAACCGACTTAAGAGAAAATGATCCTTCTGAAAATAGTTTCCATCTCCATCCCTTTTTAATGTGCTTTGAATGTTTTTCAATTAAATCTCTTTGCCTAAGCATTTGTGTCCAGACTTGTGTATTCTTCCTTGTATCTCTTACTTTATTGATATCATTATTAACACAATATTTTGCCTGCATAAATTCCAACCATAAACTGTCATTTTCCTTCAACCTCCACCATCTTTTACTTGCCCATGCTTTAGCTAAATCATTTAAATTAACAAAGCCTAAGCCCGCTTCTTGAACAGGGAAATACATATCCCTCCATTTTTATCAGTGTAATTTATATTTACCCTCTTTTTTACCGCATAAGAAGTTTACAAATTCCATTTCTATCTTTTTGATAAAATTGCCCGGTGGTTGAATAATCATGATATTATGCATTAGAGAGCTTTCTAAGACATGTTTTATTAATGTTATTCTTCCCCCCATATTTAATTATTCTTCTTTCCAGCCTGATATTTTCTTTTTTAATTTGTTTATTAAAAATTCAAAGTATTCAGTTTTTAGCTTACCTTCATAGATAGGAAAACCCAAATATATAAGTTCTCCTTTTTTATACGAGAAACCGGTGATGTTTTTGATTTTGTGAATCAACTCAGTGGGAGCTTTAAAAGAAAGCTTATATTGGCATTTATTCTTATTTAATTTTTGCCCTGTTTCTGTTTCCATACATTTTAATAAATCCATTAGACTATTTAAAGATTTGCTACTTCCATTGGTGAAGATCATAACATCATCCGCATATGCTAAACAACTCACCAGGGGGTGTTTTTTGGTTGTCTAAATGTGCCTATTTTACCTTTGAGCATTTTATCTTTAAGATTAACTAATAATAATTCTAGATAAATATTAAATAGTGAGGGAGATAGTGGAACTCCTTGTCTTAACCCTCTAACCGGTTTCATTTCTTCTCCTAATTTCCCATTTATGATAACCCTCACCCATGTATTCGATATACATCTGTATATCAAGTCTATCCAAGTTTTGGAGAACCCCATCTTCCGCATAACAAAGCACAGAATATTCCATTCTACTCTATCAAATGCTTTAGATAAATCTAATTTTATAATTACATTATTTCCCCTTGTTTTAGAACCTATTTCTTTGCTCATCTCTTTTGCCAAGCATATATTTTTCATTATTAATCTATTTTGCATGAAACATGTTTGCTCTTTTGAAATAATTTTTGTTAGGCACTTAGCCAATCTACTTTGTAATATTTTGGCTAATATTTTGTTTATAGAATTACATAGACTAATTGGTCTAAAGTCCTCTCCTTTTTGTGGATTTTCCAATTTTGGAATGAGAACTATGTGAAAGCTACCCCATTTTTTCCCTATTTCAGCCCCACAAAAAATACAAATTACTGCTTTTATTAAATCTTCTTTTATTATGTGCCAGCATTTTTGATAAAAACAGTTATTCCATCCATCCGGGCCCGCTGCACTGTCTTTATTCATGCTAAGAACAGCTATTTTTATTTCTTCTTCTTCTGGAAATTTTATTAACATATTATTATCTTCTAAATTAATTTTATTTTCTATATTATGTATTAGTGTATTTCCTTTAAAATAACTTTTACCACATAATTGATTTTCAAAAAGCTTAGTAAAATATCATTGTATATCTATCTCTTTGTCCACCCATACATCTTTATCATTTTTTATACCCATGATTCTATGTTTCAGATTTTTAACTTTAGTTATTCTTTGAAAAAATTTAGTATTTTTATCTCCCTCTTTAAGCCATTTTATTTTAGCTTTTTGTTTCCAAAAAACTTCTTTCATTAAGAGTTTCAGTTTTAATTCCTCTTGTGCTTTATTTAATGCACTTCTTGCATCTACACTTTGATTATTTTCATACTGTAGCTCTTTTTCTAAGACTAAATCCTCTGCTAGCTTTATATTTTTATTAATATTCCCAAATTCTACCTTATTCCATTTTTTTAGTACCTCTTTTAATCTTTTTAACTTATTATTTAAGATTTGAATAGAATTTCCAAGAACTTATATTTTCCATGATTCCTTTACAATATTTAAAAAATTATGATGCAAAACACCAAGCATTTTGAAATTTAAAGGAGCTACTTGAAAAAGCTAAATTTTTAAAAGAGATTAATAGTGGACTATGATCAAAACATGTCCTATTTAGATGTTTCACTTTAATAGAACCAAATGTTCTAACCATTTATAATTATATAGCACTCTATCTAATCTAGCCCATTTAGTACCCTTATTTTTCTAGTTATTACACCAAGTAAATTGAGAGCCTAAAAAATTAGCCTCTATTAGATTGGTTTTATTTATAATATCATTAAATTGAGAAACAACACTCTTGTTAGGAGATCTGCCCCCTTTTTTTTTCTTTAAAACTTCTAACAATATTAATATCACCACCAATAATCCATGGTTTATTTTCTAAAGCCATTTTCTCCATTTCCTCCCATAATACTTTCCTATCTTCTCTTTTGTTTTTAGCATAGATAACTGTAATTATTTCATTTTCCTCTTGATTTAGACAAAAGTTTATATATTGATCAGTTTGTTTTAAGATTTTTATATTTAACATATTTTTCCATAATACCCAAATTTTACCATTTTTATTCACAAAGCCATTTTCAAAATTTAAAATCTTTTTGTATACTTATATTTGAGCTCCATCAACCATTGGTTCCGATAACATTATAAGATTGATCTTATATGTATAAATCAATTTTTTTATTCTATTTCTTGAGGGGAGATTTGCAACTCCCCTAATATTCCAGTAAATGTAATTAAACATTATTTGCTGATTTTGCTTGTGCTCTAGTAATGCATTTTGTGTCATATATTTTATTTAAGTATTTTTTCATGTTTCAAGGTTTTTTTAGTGAACTTAAATCACCTCCTTTCTCTACTTTCCAATCCCTACCCAATTGAATTGACATTATTTTAAGTTCCATTGCCTATACTTTGTTTCCCATATTCTGTTTAAGCTTTTCTATATTTATTTCATCCTTAGTGAGTTTAACATTCTTCCCATTTTCATCCTCATTCGTATAGAGAGAAGTGGCACTTCTCACTTCAATCTCTACCTCCGAAAAATCTTCTATACCTACTGCCCATCTTTTATTCAGTTGTTGTTTGTTTTTTATTTGCAATCTTATTCTCCTATTTAAATCTGCTATTTTTTTAAACATTTCTGTCCTATTGATTTCCATTGGATTCTGTTCTTCCTCATTATTTTTCTTGTGTTCAATCAATTTCATCTCTTCCTGCTCATTATACTGTGTTACAGACTGCTCAACTAGATGTATTTTTTGATATTCTACAATCTCTCTTCCTCTTCCAGCTTCCCTCCTTCTTTCCTCAACCCTTTGATTATAATCTGCCCTTCTTTTATGAACAATACATCTTTCAATATCATGTCCCATTTTCCTACAACATGTGCAATATGCTGGAAGATTTTCTGGGACAACCTGCTGCCAAAAGCCTCCTCCATCAGGAAGGCCTATCCATATTCGGTTAGGTAATGATTTCTGCAAGTCAATAGCTACACAGATATGAGCGACACTTGGCCTTGAAAGAGTGGCAGTAGCACCATCAAGAAGAAGAGGAGAACCCAGTGTGCATGCAATGTGATAGAGAGCATATTTATCAAAAAAATGAATCGGTAGCATGGGCAACAGAAGCCATACCGGAGCTAGCGAGGATTCCTCCTTTGTGGAGAAGTTAGGCGACCACTTGAATATCCTCATGGGATATCCCATTATGTACTAGGCGCCTTTCAACCATATGTGATGAAAGTCTTCTTCACAGTATAGTTGGAGAAGAAAATGTTTATCGTCGATGAGGCTGATTTTTATTAGCGTTTTCAGTTTCAGAGTGTTGAAGAATGCGCGAACTTCATCAATTTGTGGTCGACCATGCGAGAATTTGCCCACCAAAGTATATTTGTGAGGTTCTGTGAGCCTTTGCATGTCTTCTGTCATGAACAGAATCGAAGCTTTCTCTGAAATTTTTCCGTCAAAACCCGAAGAAGATGACCCTGTAGACGTGGTCTTTTAATAATATAAGAGAATGATTTCTTATTCTCTAAGTAATCCATTCCCTTGAAAATCAGCTTAAAAACCACTTCTTATTCACCCAAATTTGAACTTTCTCTCTCTAGAAAGCTTAGTTTCTCTCTCTAGAAGGTGAGAGTATTTTTTGAAAAAAAAAAGATCTTCTTCTTCTTCTTCTTCTTATAAGGTTTTATTTTATTAATTATAACCATCTCTTTTGGCGGAGGAATACCTTTGATACAAACTATCATCTACCCTTAACCCTTTTACACTCGTGCTTCAAACTAAAATAAAATTTCATTTACATCAATCTAATAGTATTTGACCCTATATTGCTATGCTTGTGCCATTCCATATACTTTCTTCTCACTTTCTTGCATGTAAATGTTAGATTCTGACTTTAATAGCTGGCTTTCTATTGAAAAATTCATTGTATTGCTTTCTTTGATCTTTCATAAATTTTCTTGCCTCTTTCTATACTTTCAGAATCTTCTTGAGTGTCGTGTTTGTTTTTAATCTACATTTTTAATGTGCTTTATATATTTGTCCATCCAGCTTATCATGTCGCCTCGTGTGCCCTCACATTCTGCCGATCAAGAACCTTTTCTCTAGCAATCCTACAAATTCTCTGCCCTACATAAAATCAAGTGCATTATACCTATAAAATAATTCATTTGCCCGCCCTTCCCTACACAAACCAAGTTACAGGTTCAGATTCGGTTGAGTTGACTTGGTGTGTTCTTTGATCGTTCCATAGATGTTCACTTTGTTAGTCCTGCCTGTCATACTTCCATCTTTTTCTGTATACATCTCCTATTCTACTATTACATTGTATTATATTGACTACACTTAACACAGACTTACAGACATCCTGCATAAAGAGTTATAACACAGATTTCCGGCCATTTAACATAGACTTCCGACCATTTAACACAGACTTCCAATAAAGAAAAACCACAGAAAATAAGTATTTAACACAGACACTTAAGCATAGACTCAATGAGCATAGGAGGCACAGGCACCATACAGTTCTTCGACAATGTCACAGGCAGAGGAAGACTTTAGATGCTTTTGGTTTGAACACGTATGTTCCTGCAGAAATAGTGTACATATATATAAATCTATTACCCTATTCCCAAGTCCCCCCCCCCCCCCTAATGTTATTTCAACATAATCCCGGCTACTTCTTTCCTTTTAAACCTGTAAAAATCAAGCAAGCCACGATGCATACTAGAGAAGAACTTACCGGTATATCTCTTTTAAGGATGCACCAATCACAATAATTATCACCCCTCAGGACCAGGGTGAAATATTAAAAGAAAAAATCCACGAGATAATACTTATAAGTAGGTGTGATTTTTGATCTTCCTAAAATACGGAAAGTTTTTACTATCTAGTTTTAAAATACGAGTATATTTTTTGGTAAACTCTCTTCATTATATTCCTGGTTACCTTTCTTTCTTCCCTCTTTTGCTAATATATATGCTAATGCATTGGCTTCTCTAAATATGTGCTTTATAGATAAATTTAGAAATTTCATTTCGTGTAATATATCATCTATGACCTATTCATATCTCCACATCTTTGTTTGCTTTTTAATTAGATTTACAATAATTTTCGAATCAATTTGAATATCTATATTTTTAATTTCTAAATTTCTACATATCTTAATTCCCTCTCTTAATGCTAATATCTCGGCATGTAGTGCCGAAGAAGCTTGCATCTTCCTTGTAAAGGCTAGAATTAGTTCTCCTTCTGAATTTCTTATTACACCTCCCCCTCCCGCTTCTCCCATGTCCCTATCAAAGTTATCATCTGTATTTAAAGATATCCTACCTTTAGGGATGGCATCGGATCGGATTTGGATCGGATTTTTCAAAATCCATATCCGATCCTAAATAAAAATAATATATCCATATCCATATCCATATACTAAGGATAAAAAAAAATTAAATCCATATCCTATCCATCGGATTTTGGATATTCTCCACGGATATCGGATTTATCCATCCGATATTAAGACGTATTTTGCTAACCTATGACACCAGTTATAATTTCATGATTTATAAATTTAGGAATATAAACCAAAGTCTAATGTTAATAAAACATCACAAATCAAAATATTCGTATCAAGTGACAAATTCAAAATGTTTAACATCTTAAACAAAGTTTCAACAAGGTTTCATAGACTTCATCTTCATAAAAGTTGATAAAAAGGTTGTCATCGATCATGTGTAATCTCGAATCCTACAATTATAAAAAAAACTTAATATTTGAATACTTAAATTGCAATATGAATTAAAATTTATTAGTTATAAAATTTAATACCTTCATCATGCACGTGAATATTTTCTTCATTAATTGTTGCATAACCATCTGAAATGAACAAGTCATCTCCACCTAGAAAAAAAAAATATAAAAAGAAAAATAATATTAAAATTTTACAAATATTATGAAATTATAGGTAAATAAAAAATAAATGATCAATGAAATAAATTTACCATCATGTTTTGTCACTTCACTCAACAACCAACTTTGAGCACACATCAATGCTTCTATCATCTTCGGATTAAGTCGATTACGATGAGGGCTAACTAATCTCCCACTAGAACTGAATGTAGACTCTGAAGCAACAGTAGATACTGGAATTGCTAATATGTCTCTTGCAATAGTTTGCAAGACAGGATACTTTACCCCATTCAACTTCCACCATAATAAAATATCAAACTGAGAATTTTCTGGCAAAACATCTTCCTCCAAGTAATGGTCCAATTCAGTTCTGAAACTATTAGTTTTATTAGTCTTCATCCTTTTCACAAACAATTGATAATCACTATCGATATTTATTGAACTCTCTTTTGAAGTTGAAGTGACCATTCTATGTACTGCCGATTCTGTATTAGTCCCTTTATACATTCTAGTATAATATTCTTCCATCAACTCATAACAAAGTCGTTGAATGTTGCTAATTTGTTCACTAAAGTCATTTGGATAAACCAAAGGAAAGTAAAAGTGTAGCAAAGTCATCTTATACCTAGGGTCCAATACTGCAGCATTACCCATCAATTTATGGATCACATTCCAATATGCATCAAATTTTGCAACCATACTCTTTGCCATTGTACTAATTACTACATTGGAGGATATGAGTCATTCATTCAATGTCATTTTAATTCTGCAAATCACAGGAAAAAACATATTGGCAGTGGGATATCTTGTCCCAGAAAATAACTCAGTGACATTATAGAACAACTCCAACCTATCACAAACATCCTTTGCAGTCTCCCATTCTGCTTCACTAGGCACAAGCACATAGTGTGACTCAAACAACTTAAGTCTAGGAAACACATTTTTATAAGCCAAAGTAGTTTTAAGCATTAGATAAGTGGAGTTCCACCTTGTTGGACAATCCAAACCCAATCTTCTAGTACAAGGAACTTTCATTTGTCTACAAACATCCTCAAACCTTTCTATTCTTTTTGGAGATGCTGTCCAAAAAACTACACTATCCCTGACATTATCAATGGCATGCTTGATCACATCTAAGCCAATTCTAACAATAAGGTTCAAGATATGTGCAGCACAACGCATATGAAGTAAAGACCCGTCATTCAATAAGCAATCAACACTCAATTTTTCTTTTATCTTACCAATCATGCTTTCATTAGTAGAGCAATTATCCACTGTAATAGTGGATATCCTTGAGTCCACATTCCACCCCAGCATAGCATCTATCAAAACCTCTGTTAGCACATCACTTGTATGAGGGCAAGGGACATAAATAAACCTGAAAAAATAACAAAATTATCAATAAAGTAAACAATGAATAAAAATATATATATACTTAATTTAAGAAAGAACATGTTAATTTGTTATACCTCGGGATTAGACTATGTAATGTCCAAGATTTATCAATGAAATGTGTTGTAACAGACATGCAACCCCTTTTTTGGTTACTAGAAGTCCATATGTCCGTTGTAATAGCAACTCTGCTATCATTATTCTCGATCAACTTCATGACTTTATCCCTCTCTTCCCCGTAAATGTTCAAGATATGTTTCTTCACAGTATTACGGCAAGGACACTTGAAAAAAGGTTGAATAGTAGTTGTGAAATCTCTAAATCCTCTATGCTCCACCATCGAAAGAGGATAGTCATGGAGAATAATCATCTTTGCTAATTTCTCTATTCCCTGTTTTTCATTAAATGCACCAGAAGGTCCAGAATTAACATTTCCTTTCGAATCAGTTTTCAAAATCATTTGCCTTATGTCACCCCCAGCTGATTTTCTTCTAGGACACCTATCAAAATGTTGCTTCAAATGCGACGTACCATAGGATGATTTACACACAAAAAGCTTTTTACAATAATTGCATTGGGCCTTCTCTTCATTATTAACAACCAGATGAGTAAAGTGTTTCCACATATGACTTTTGAAAGTCTTACCATCTTTTCCTTGTTTAAATTCACAATCAACTGGTACTGATTGAGTGGAGAGTCCACCTAAGTTTCCTCCAATTGGAGCTGATTCTTGTGTGCTAGCAACACTACTGCTACATGTGCTAGATTGTGAATGTGTCATATTCTATACAAAAAAAAACCACAATCAAATATAACTTAGATGCCTTAGTGCATGTTATTCTAAATAAGTTGTATTGCTAAAAATAAAAAAAAATTATAGTCACATAAATGATCATTAAAGTAATCTATATCTTTAATCCTAGAACTAGTATAGTGGTTCATGCAAAATGTAGGTAAACATATCAAATTTGTCAAATATAACCTAATTAAACCTACAACTATTTACTATTCACTATTCCGAATTCACTATTTTGATTTACTATATACTATTACGAATTCACTCTTCACTATTCTGAATTACTATTCTGATTCACTATTCTGAATTTACTATTCTGTATTCTGAACTTACAATTCTGATTCACTATTTACTATTCCGGATTCACTATTCTGATTTACTATTTACTATTCCGAATTCACTATTCACTATTTTGAATTTAGTATTCTGATTCACTATTCACTATTCCGGATTCACTATTCTGATTCACTATTCACTATTCCGATTCACTATTCACTATTCAAGTGAAAACCCGGTGAAATCCCGTGATTTCGGTACTCACGCGTTGCTCGCGTTGCGTAGAGTAACTTTAACTCTTGGTCATAAATATTTTGACCTTTATAATGACGTAAATCTGAAAAAAACTAAAAATTAGAAATTTATGAATTTTTACCTGAATTCACGGCCAAATCCTATGCTTTTGGTATTTATGCGTAGCCCTCGTAGTATACAGTAACTTTCGTTCTTTGCCCAATAAATTCCGATGGTCCAAAACTCAAAAATTAAAGAGAGAAAAAAAAATAAAAAAAAATTAGAAATCGTTTCTCCTCTAGTGTGCGCCTCCTACTCCAGTAACTCCACTGCTTGCTTGATTTGTATTTTTTTTTTATTTTTTTGCAATGTGGGACCCATGTGTCCCAATTTGTCTATTTTAGTCTATTTCAGCTTCAAAACACATCATTTTATTCTGGTTTCAATTGCATTTATCTTAAATGGATATTCTTTAAATATTTGAAAATTTTGAGATTTTTCTAAAATCTCATTATCAGGTTTTACTCTATACTCGTCACCTAAAAATTCGTAAAATATTCTGATTGTCTCAGAATTCAACGAAATTTTTTTATGTCACTAGATTTCGCAAGACGAATCTAACGGCGAAATCCATTTCGTCATCCGAGATTGTCTCAGAATTCGCAAGACGAATCTAAAAATTCTCATTATATATGGACTATATTATATATGTGTGTGTGTGTGTGTGTGTGTGTGTGTGTGTGTGTGTGTGCGCGTGTGTGTGTGTGTGTGTGTGTGTGTGTGCGTGTGTGTGTGTGTGTGTATTATATCTGGTAGAACAGATCGGATATAATTGGATCAGATCGGATATCCGCACGTTCGGGTCAGATCAGATACGGGTTTCGGATCGGATATGCCTAAATCTATATCCAATCCATATCCATTCAAAAAAATCGGATTTTATCCATATCCATTATCCAGTCAACGGATTTTTCTACTGTTTGACCAGATCGGATCGGGTCGGAAATCCACGGATACGGACACATTTGCCATCTCTACCTACCTGGTGAAGGCTTTTCCCATGTTATACTTATTATTTTAAATTGTTTAGGAAGTTTTTCTTTTAGGTTCCAAAAGGATAAAATTTCTTTATCCATCCTCGAACCCTGAATTATTATAGGACTCGATTCTAAAATTTTTCTTGTTTCCTTTTTGATATCATTCCAGATATCTTCTATTTTCATATTATAACCTTCAAATCTACTTTTATTTCTAGACTTCCAGATACACCAGATGACTAGTAGTGGTACTTTAATTTTAATCTATTTGTGCGCTGCACCAGATACTTTCAAATTAATCAATTTCTGAAGACTACCTTTTAAAGTAAGATGATATTTTAAATCCATTTCCAATCCTAATCTCTTCCATATTTCTACTGCAACTCTACCCTGTGAGAAGAGATGATCCAGTGTTTCATTTTCATTTTGGCAGCACTCACATCTAGATACCAGCTTAATTCTTTTCTTCTTTAAGTTATTATCTAATGGGATAATATTAGATAAGACTTTCCACATAAAAGTTTTAATTTTTTGTGGTTTAACATTATTCCAGGCCCATTTGAATAATGTTTGTTCTTTCAGCTTTTTTCTTAACACATTTTTTACTGATTTGAGCGAAAATGTTCCATCCGGACTTAAAATCCATTTCCATTCTTTTTTAGAGCGGATAGAATATGTGTCAACTAATTCTTTTTGTTTTAGTATTTGTGTCCAAATCTGTGTGCTTTTGCTTTTGCTTTTTACTTTGTTGATTTCATCTTTTATACAGTACTTTGCCCACATAAATTTAGACCATAAACTATCATTTTCTTTCAACCTCCACCATCTCTTACTTGCCCCTGCTTTGGCTAAATCACCGAAATTTGTGAATCCTAATCCAGTTTCTTGAATCGGATAACATAAATCTCTCCATTTTTTCCAATGTAATTTATATTTGCCCTCTTTTTTTCCCCATAAAAAATTAGCTAATTCTTTTTCAATTTTTTTAATAAAGATAGCTGAGGGTTGACTAATCATAATATTATGCATTAGTAAACTTTCTAAAATATGTTTTATTAAAGTAATTCTACCCCCCATACTTAGGGATTCCTCCTTCCATCCTAAGATTTTCTTTTTTAGTTTGTTTAATAAAAATTCTAGATATTCTAATTTAAATTTTCCTACAAATATCGGACAGCCCAGATAAATCATTTTTCCTTTTTTGTGGGAGAAACCTGTAATATTTTTAATTCTATGAGCTAATACAAGTGGAGCATTATGTGGTATCATGTATTGGCATTTTTTTTGTTTAGTTTTTGGTCTGTTTCTTCTTCCATGCATTTTAATTAGTTCATCAGATTATGTAGTGATTTTCCAATACCATTGGTGAATATTATTACAACATCTGCATATGCGAGACAACTCACTAAAGGAGTGTTCCTTGGCTGTCTAAATGTACCTATCATGCCATTCATCATTTTTATTTTAAGGTTATCTATTAATAGTTCGAGATAAATGTTAAATAGTGACGGCGAGAGCGGATCGCCTTGTCTTAATCCTCTAACTGGTTTTATTTCCTCTCCTACTTTTCCATTTGTTATAATTCTATACCATGCATTTGATATACATCTATAAATTAGATCTATCCATGTTTCTGAAAACCCATTTTTCTCATAATGGAACAGAGAATATCCCATTCAACCCTATCAAATGCCTTGGATAGATCCAGCTTAATAATTACATTTTGCCCTCTTGTTTTGGATCCTATTTCTCTACACAGTTCATTAGCCGAGCAAATATTTTCCATTATTAATCTATTCTTCATAAAATTCGTTTGTTCTTCGGAAATAATTTTAGGTAAAATCATGGCTAATCTATTTTGTAAGATTTTAGCTACAATTTTGTAAATTGAGTTACATAGACTTATTGGTCTAAAGTCTTCACCTTTCTGTGGGTTTTCTATTTTAGGAATGAGAATAATATGAAAGCTTCCACATTTATTTCCTATTTCAGCCCCACAAAATATACTATTTATAGCTTTTTCTATGTCTTTCTTTATTATATCCCAACAGACTTGAAAGAAGCAATTGTTCCATCCATCCGGTCCAGCTGCACTGTCTTTGTTCATACTATAAATAGCTGTTCTAATTTCTTCTTCTTCAAAAAATTTAATTAACATATTATTATCTTCTAAAGTAATTTTATTTTCTATATTTTTTAGAAGTAAATTTCCTTTTAGATCCCTAGTTCCGCATAAGTGATTTTCAAAAAACTTTGCAAAATAATTTTGTATATCTAAATCTTTTTCAAGCCATTCTTCCTCAGTATTTTTAATACCACTAATTCTATGTTACTGGTATTTTACCTTAGCTACTTTTTGAAAAAAATTTGTGTTTTTATCGCCTTCTTTAAGCAATTTAATTTTAGATTTTTGTTTCCAAAACACCTCTTCCATTAATAGTTTTAGTTTTAATTCCGCTTGTGCCTTGTTTAGAGCACTTCTGTTATTTGTATTTTGGTCTATTTCAAATTCTAATTCTCTTTTTAATACTAGTTCCTCTGCTTTTTTTATATTTTTAATTATATCTCTGAATGTACCCTTATTCGGAGATCTACCCCCTTATTGGTATTTTACCTTAGTTTTAATTCCCCTTTTTATATTTCAAATTTTTCCATTATTATTAGCGTATACATGTTCAGTTCCTAGAAGTTCTCTATAATGCTCTAGCTGAATCCTTTCCACCATAGGTTCAACTAACAAAATTAAGTTTATTTTATGCATAAATATTAATTTTTTTAATCTATTTCTTGAGGGGAGATTAGCTATTCCCCTAATGTTCCAATAAATATAATTATACATTCTTTATGGATTTAGCTTCTGCTCTAGTGGTGCATTTGGTTTCATATATTTTATTCAAGCATTTTTTCATATTCATTGGTTTTCTTAGTGAGCTTAATTCCTCTTTTCACTCCTCTTTCCAATTCCTATCCAATTGAATAGCCATTATTTTTAATTCTTCGATTGCCCAATCTTTATTCCCCATTTTCTGATGAGACTTAAGTTTTTCTATATTGATATCATCATTATTAATTCTGAATTTCTGCTCATTATCCTCACCATCCGTATAGAGGAAGGTTAAGCTTTTAATTTCTAAATCATCTTCTGAATTTTCTTCAACCATCACTGCCCAACTCTTATTTTTTAGTGGCTTGTTTTTCATTTGGATTCTGGTTCTTCTATTTAAGTCTGAAATTTTTTTAATCATTTCTCTCCTTTTAAGAACTTCTGTGGGTGATCCTGCACTCTCTTCATCATTATTCAGCATTTTATAT
>JAREIK010002602.1:691211-751211 GCA_029783825.1 Sapria himalayana | reverse complement strand
GAGCTTTTACTTGCATTTGTAAAAATTATTAGATTATCAGCATAAGCCAGACAGCCTATTCGTGGAGTATTATTTGGTCGTCTAAAAGGTAATATTTTCCCTTCAGACATTCTTTTATTTAAATTGAGAATAAGCAGTTCTAAGTATATAACAAATAATAAGGGGGATAGCGGATCTCCCTATCTTAGGCTTCTTTTTGGTTTGAATTCCTCCCCTGTATTTCCGTTTATAATGATTCTAACCCAAACACTTGAAATACATCTATATATTAAATCAATGCATAATTCAGAAAAGCCATACTTTCTCAAGACGAAACAGAGAGTGTCCCATTCCACCCTATCAAATGCTTTAGACAAATCCAACTTAATTACTAGGTTATTACCTCTTGTTTTAGTTGCAATGTCTTTCATCATTTATTATGCTAACCTTATATTTTCAATCATCAGTCTGTTTTTAATAAATCCTGTTTGCTCTTGCGATATTATTAATGGAAAAATATTACTTAATCTGTTTTGAATTATTTTAGCCAAAATCTTATAAATCGCATTACATAAGCTTATTGGTCTGAAATCTTCACATATCTGTGGGGCTTCTTTTTTGGGAATAAGTACTATAAATGAGTTTGCCCAAGCTTTAGGAATATCTGCTCCAGCAAAGAAACTAGCAATTGTTGTGACTAGATCATGCTTAATAATGGACCAATTGAGTTGGAAAAAATAATTATTCCAGCTATCTGCTCCCACTACACTATCTTTATCAAGATTAAAGACTGCTATTTTTATCTCTTCTTCTTCTGGAATCTTCTCCATTTCTTGGTTTTGTTCTTTTGTAATGGAGGTCCCAACCTCTTGCATTAAAAGGCTTCCTTCATGAGGCCTTATACCACACAAGTGGGATTTAAAGAATTCCTCAAAAAGAATTCCAAGTTGCTTATCTTCTTCTATCTATGTTCCTTCTTTATTTGTTAGGCCTTTAATTTTATTTTTCTGTATTTTTATTTTACACCTATTATGAAAAAATTTAGTATTTCTATCACCATCTTTTAACCATTTAATTTTTGCTCGTTGTTTCCAGTATATCTCTTCCATGTGTAATTTTAAACTCAGTTCAGCTTTAGCTTTATTTAATACTAGAATGGTTGCTTCTTCATTTCTATTGTCGTATTCTTTTTCTAGCTTTTCCACTTGTTCTTCTGCTTGTTTTATTTTCTGATTTATATTTCCAAAAACTTCATTATTCCAAGTTTTTAAATGTTTTTTTAATCTATGTAACTTAGTCATTAGGACATGCATCGGTTTCCCTTGTGTTGGTTCTGACCATGACTCTCTTACTAGTTTTTCAAATTTTATATGTTTTCCCCACATATTTTGAAATTTTAAAGTACATATACCTTTTTTATTATTATGAATTGTAATGAGGAGTGGAGAGTGATCTGAACAGGTTCTGTTTAAGTGTCTAAGCCCTGTAGTCCCGTGTGAGGCAACCCACTTAGCATTACTCATTACCCTGTCCAGCCTGGCCCAAATTGCTCCTCTTTTTCTCCAGTTATTACACCAAGTATAATTAGAACCTGTAAAGTCTATTTCCATCAAGTTGGAATTAGAGATTGCCTCATTAAATTGAGACATTGCTATTGGGTTTGGGATTTTTCCTCCCTTTTTTTCCAAGACACTTCTAATCACATTAAAATCTTCTCCTATAATCCAAGGAGAGTTTTTCACCGCTATTTCCTGCATTTCCTCCCATAAGACTACTCTAGATTTTTTATCATTTTTGGCATAAACTACCGATATTATGTCTTTGGAATTATTATACATTTTAAAATGCACTATCTGCTTTGTGTCTTTTAATATTTTAATATTCAAATAATTATGCCACATTATCCAGAGTTTACTGTTTATGTTAGCAAATGAATTATTAAACCCTAGAATTTTACTATATTTAACTATTTGTTCTTGCCGAGTCATAGGCTCTGCAATAACAACCAATGAAATTTTATGTGTTTTAATCAATCTTTTTAATCTATTTATCGAAGGGTTATTCGCCACCCCTCTAATATTCCAATATATGTAACTATCCATTAAAAACTAATTTAGACTGTGATCTTGTTGTGCATTTTGACTCGTATGTTTTATCTAAATATTTTCTCATATTCCTAGAACTCTTGGGTGCCATTGATTGAAGTATTTCATTATATTTCTCTTGCTTACTTAGTTGCAAGGCCATTCTTTTTATTACTTCCATAGATTGATCCCTAGTAAATTTTTTGCCATTCTCCTCATACATTGCTAAATCATCATTTACTTTCTCTAAACTACTTTCTTCCTTAGTTTCTAATATTCCAAACGAGGGGCAACTAAATACCTCTGATTCTTCTTCAGAGAAGTCAAGGAGGTCTTCATCTATCCAACTATAATCTTTTATTTTTTCTTTTAACACCCTTTTAATTTTATTTTTTCTACCGCTTCTCCTACTAGTTTTCACCTCCTCCCATCCCACTTCTTTATTTTCCTCACTTCCTATCTCTAAGCTTCCTTCTATAATACTTTTACCTTCTTCCATATCTAAAAAATAACTACCCTTCTCCCTCCTACTCTCCTCTTGTTCCACCTCTAAAGCTTGTAATTCTCCATGTTTCGGGCCCCCTTCCTCTCTCATTATCCATTTCTCCACCCTTCTTCTTCTACCTTCCTGCCACTGCATCTCTCCTATACGTTCTGTTCCTACTTTGCACACATCCATTTCGTGCCCAAGTCTTTTACAGGTTAAGCAATAAGAGGGTAAGTTTTCGGGTATGGCAGTTTGCCAAAACCCCTCATTCTGCCCATTTTCTCCCTCACCTATCCATATTCTGCTTGGAGGTTGTGTGAGGAGATTGAACTCCACACAGACGTGAGCCTTACTCGGCCTTGTGATTGACACAGTGGCCTCATCTCGGATCAGTGGCTTGCCCAAACAAGATGAGATAGCATGGAGAGAATGAGTGTTAAACAAATATATGGGGAGGTTCGGCAAAGAGAACCATACAGGGGCAAGGGGCACCTCCACCGTTGGGCTGAACTCCTTCGTCCATTTTAGCACTCGCATAGGATACCCAATAACTTGCCAAACTCCTCTATGCCATAAACGATAGTAATCTTTGGTCGAGAAGCACTGCAAGAAAACATGTTTTGCATCGTAATCTGCCAACTTAACCTTACCTATAAGCTTCAGAGAAGAGATAAATTGAATAATGTTGCTCGGGCGAGGCATGCCGTGAGAGAACTTCCCGACGAGCATGAGTTCATAAGGCGCCTGTAACTTCTTCATCTCTTCGGATGAAAAAATAATAACGGGACTCCCCTTTTTTTCACCGAATGCACGTGAAGGAGGCGCGGGCTCCTTTGTTATCAAGGCAAAAGACTTATTTTTAAAAAATAAGTCATTTTGCTCCATTTTCAGCTTAAGAGGAGCTTGATTTGAGCAAAAATTGGGATTTTCTCTCACTAGAAAGTGGGGGTTTCTCTCTCTAGAAGTTGAGAGTGTTTTTTGAAAAAAGCACAAAAAGTTTTTTTTTTCTTTTTTCTTCTTCTTCTTCTTCGTCTTCTTCTTCTTCTTCTTCGTCTTCTTCTTCTTCTTCTTCTTCTTATTCATCTTCTACTTCGTCTTCTTCTTATTCTTCGTCTTCTCCTTCTTCTTCTTCTTCTTCTTCGTCTTCTACTTCGTCTTCTTCTTCTTCTTCGTCTTCTACTTCGTCTTCTTCTTCTTCTTCTTCGTCTTCTTCTTCTTCTTCTTCTTCGTCTTCTTCATCATCTTCTTCATCTTCTTCTTCGTCTTCTTCTTCTTCTTCTTCGTCTTCTTCTTCTTCTTCATCTTATTCTTCTTCTTCTTCTTCTTCTTCTTCTTCTTCTTCTTCTTCTTCTTCGTCTTCTTCTTCTTCTTCTTCTTCTTCTTCTTCGTCTTCTTCTTCTTCTTCTTCTTCTTTGCCTTCTTCTTCTTTTTCGTCTTCTTCTTCTTCTTCTTCTTTCTTCTTCTTCTTCTTCTTCTTCTTCTTTTTAAAGGTTTCTTTATTAATTATCACCCTCTCTTTTGGCGGAGGAATACCATTTTTACAAACTAATTCTATCCTATTCCCCTCTTACATCCTTTCTCCTTTACCAAAAAACTTAGAAACTCTAGATTACATTTTCAATTTATCGATTAAAGACAAAGACTAACGCCTCAATTCTGTTTCTTTGTTGAGGTATTCATGGTAGCTTTACGCCTCTCCTTGCTCCTTATATTTCTTTTATCAACCTAATTCCCTCCACTTTTTTAGCCTTGATTTAGCTTGCCGATCCCCCTCTTTTACTTTCAACAGGGTCTTTGCTATTTATAAGCTATATTCCTGCAGTCACATCAGAAAAAATAGCTCCAAAGTATATCTTATACCTTGTGTTTACCTTTACTCTGGACCGCTTGATTCTACACTTGCTGCAATTGGTATTGGATGTAGCTGCTCCCTAGTCTTCTTCCATAACGAGATCACTTTTATCTTCCTTTTTCTGGAGCATTTGATTCTGAAATTTTAATTTCCCAGCCACCTATACTAAATGTTAACTAGACCTATCACCTATTGACTCTTCCAATATAACACATGACAATACCTTCTTTAAATTAAAGCATTAACACAGACTCTCACAACTAAAATAACACAGACTCCTGAAACAAACTCTCACAACTAAAATAAGCAAGAAAGGAACTTGTTTAAAGCTTTGACACATGACTTTTTGAGGCTCCTTTGCAAGTCCTAGTTGCTGGAATTTTGCTCTCTCCTTTACGCTGCTAATAAAACATAAAAAAACCGCAAAAAAAGAATACTAACACTCCTTACAACTTTACCTCCCTCCTGTTGCTTCGCTTCTTTTAGGGCATTGCTTATGTTTCTTTGCAGGGATAGAAATTCCTTTGCACTGTTATACTACTTATCCTTTCTTATACGCAAATAAGGGAAAGCCTTCTTGTCTAGGCTTGCAATTCCTTTTAATTTTCCTGGCATCGACTCCTCATTATATTCTAAATCTTCTCTCTTCTCGCCTATTCTTGCCAGGTTATCCGCCAATTTGTTTGCCTCCCTATATATGTGGGAAATTGAGGCACTCTGCTCTTTGGATAGCTTCATTATCATTTCTATCTCCTCCTCGTGCCTCCATAGAATAGTTTTTTTTGTTACAAGATTTACCAGCAATGAAGAATCTACCTATATTTGTAGATTCTTAATTCCCAACTTTTTGCAAAGATTTAAACCTGTATTTAAAGCCTTTATTTCTGAGTGTAGAGCCGAGAAGGCTTTACCTACTGAAGTAAATGCTCAAATAATGAATCCATTAGAGTCTCTTATAACTCCTCCTCCTCCTGCTATTACTGTATCTCTATTAAAGCTACCATCCGTATTAAGAGATAATTTTTCTATTGGAGGCCTATTCCATGTTATAATTTTTATCCTTTGCTTCTTTAATATCTTAGTGGTAAGGTTCCATGACTTCCCTACTTCCTCATCTATGTCTCTATTTACAATTATTATTGGCTTTGTGCAAGATATATCACTTATAACTCTCCTAATTTCAATTAAAATTTCATCTGAATTCATCTTTATTCCCTCATATCTACTCTTGTTTCGGGCTTTCCATATACACCAAAGTACTGCATGTGGTAGACTTTGGTTAAGCCAATTTCTAGAGGGACTACTTGAATTTTCATTTTTCCATTTATTAATTCTTTCTATAATCCCCTCATCTTTATTAGCTATTTTTGTAAATTTTAGCAGCTCCCTCTAGACTTCTAATGCTATTTTTCCTTTCGTAAAAAGGTGATCTAATGATTCCACTGCTTCCATGCAGCAGTCACATCTAGATACCATTTTTATTCCTTTTTTTTTGTATATTAGTATCCACGGGCAATGCATTCGCTAGTATTTTACAAGCTAGCGAACACATTTTTTGCGGGATGTTTTCCTTCTATGCCCATTTAAATAAAGATTGTATGGGTTTTTTCTTTCTAATCAATTCCTTAACCGATTTCAGTGTGAAATTACCTTGTGGCGTGAGAGTCCATTTCCAACAGCTCTTTTTTAGAATTGAGTGAGATTCAATTATCTCCTTCTGTTCTACCAACGCTTTCCAGTTGCTCGAGGCCTTCTTCTGATGCAGTTCTTGGTATCCTCTATATTTGGATCTCATGTAATTCGCCCAAAGACTATTGCTGTCTTTTAATCTCCACCATCCTTTACAGTCCCAGGCAGTGGCCATATCCTGTAAATTCATTATACCTAATCCTGCTTCCTCTTTTGGGTAGCAGATGTCTTCCCAATTTTTCCAATGTATTTTATTTCTCCCCTCTTTTTCCCCCATAAGTAATTAGCCATTTCTACTTCTAATTTTTTAGTAAATTTCTTCGGAGGGTGAATGACTGATAGAATATGTACCAGGGTGCTTTGTAGTACATGAGAGATAAGTGTAATCCTCCCCCCAAATCCCAGTAGGTCTTCTTTCCAGCTTGCAATTTTCTTTCTCATTTTCTCCTGCAGGGGTGCTAGATATTCTTCTCTCAGTCTTCCCTCATATATGGGGCAGCCTAGGTACAATAAGGCTCCTTTCTTGTGAGTGAAACCTGTGATACTTTTAACCTTATTTACGACTTTCACTATAGTTTTATTTGCTAACATAAACTTACACTTCTTTTTATTAACTGCTTGCCATGTTTCTATTTCAAAAGTATGTAGGAGATCCATGAGATTACTCAGAGATCTTTTATTTGCATTCGTGAAAATTATTAGATCATCTGCATATGCTAGACAACCTATTCTTGGGGTGTTTTTAAGTTGCCTGAATGGGATGATTTTTCCTTCGGACATTTTTGTATTTAAATTAATGATTAGCAACTCTAAGCAAATATCAAAAAGTAAGGGAGACAATGGGTCCCCTTGCCTTAAGCTTCTTTTAGGCTTAAATCCCCCCCCCCCCCCCTTTCTTTCCATTTACGATGACTTTAACCCATACGCTAGAGACACATCTATATATTAAATCAATGCTTAATTTAGAGAAACCGAAATTCCTCAACGAAAAGAAGAGTGTATCCCATTCTACTCTGTCAAACGCTTTGGATAAATCCAGCTTGACTACTAAATTATTCCCTCTTGTTTTTAATGTTATCTCCCTCATCATTTCCGACGCTAGTCTTATATTTTCTATCATTAGCCTATTTTTAACAAATCCTGATTGTTTCTGGGATATTATAAATGGTAAGATATTACTTAGTCTATTTTGCAATATTTTCGATAGTATCTTATAAATGGCATTACATAGACTAATTGGTCTAAAATCCTCACATTTCTGTGGGGAATCCTTTTTTGGTATTAGCACGATGAATGAAGATGCCCATGCCTTAGGAATCTCCGCTCCTACAAAAAAACATGCAATTGCAGGAACTAGATCATCTTTAATTATTTGTTAGTTTAATTGGAAAAAATAATTATTTCATCCATCTGGCCCTACAGCGTTATCCTTATCCATGTTAAATACCGCACCCCTAACCTCTTCCTCCTCATGAATCCCCTCTATCATTTGATTTTGTTCATTAGTGATAATTTTCCTAATTCCTTTCATTAATGAGGTCTCTTCATGAGAAGCCTGACCACATAATTGTTTTTTAAAAAATTCCTCAAAGAGAATTTCTATATGCTTTTCTTCTTCTATCCAAATTCCTTCATCATTTTTTATGCCCTTTATTTTATTTTTTTGGCCTTTTATTCTACTAATAGTATGGAAAATTTTCGTGTTTCTGTCTCCTTCTTTTAACCATTTACATTTTGCACGCTGCTTCCAATATATTTCCTCCATATGCAATTTAAGTCTCAGACTACCTTTTGTCTTACTTAGTTCTTTCCTAATTTCCTGATTATTTGTATTATCATATTCAAATTCTAACTTTGCCACTTCCTCTTCCTCTTGCTTTATTTTGTTGTTTAAATTCCCAAAAACTTCTTTGTTCCATGTTTTTAAGCACTTTTTTAATCTATGCAACTTAACCATTAATGCTTGCATGGGCTTACCTATTGCAGGCTCTGACCATGACTCTTTAACCAAGCTTTCAAATCCAAACTGCTTTGACCACATATTTTGAAAATTGAAAGTGCTCGGAGCTCTTTGATTCTTGTGTACTGTTATGAGCAGAGGGCTATGATCCGAATAGGTTTTGTTTAAATGCCTTAGCCCAGTAGCCCCGTGTGAGGCTACCCACTTTGCATTACACGGGACTCTGTCCAGTCTTGCCCAAATTGCTCCTCTTTTCCGCCAATTATTGCACCATGTAAAACTTGATCCTGTAAAATCTACTTCTATTAAATTAACGCTAGCAATTGTGTCATTAAATTGTGTCATTGCTACTGTATCTGGAGTTTTTCCTCCTTTCTTTTCATGTGCGCTTCTTATAACATTAAAGTCTCCCCCTGTAATCTATGGAGTATTACGAGATGCGATTTCCTGCATCTCCTCCCATAAAACTAGTCTGGATTTTTTTATCATTTTTCGCGTACACTACCGATATTATTTCTTCTACATTCCCATTTATTTTGAAATGAACAACCTGTTCTGTGTCTTTTAGAGTAACAATATCTAGGTAATCATGCCACATGATCCACAGTTTACTATTCGAATTAGCAAACACGTTATTAAACCCTAAGATTTCGTTGTATTTCCTTAGTTGATCTAGCTGGACCATGGGTTCTATTATGACAACAATAGGGATTTTATATATTTTTATTAATTTTTTCAGACTATTAGTCGAGGGGTTATTAGCTACCCCTCTAATATTCCAGTAAAGACATCTATCCATTAAATCTTAATTTTGTTTGCGATCTAGTTGTGCATTTGCTTTCATATGTTTTATTCAAATATTTTTTCATATTTCTCGGGGTCTTAACTATGTTAGAAAATGTATGCGATATTTCATTATATTTTACCTGCTGCCCTAGTTTCATAGCCATATTTTTCATGGCCTTCATGGCTTGCTCCCTAGTGAGTTTGCCCCAATCCTCCTCATAGATTGCTAGATCATCCTTTACCTTCTCAATGAGATTTTCACCGCTTTCTTCATCTTTACCTAATGGAGGACAACTTAATATATCTGAATCTTTTAGGTAATCCAGAAGATCAACTTCTTGCCAATTGTAATCCTCTATTCTTTCTTTTAAAACTCTCATGGTTTTAGTTTTTTTCCCCCTCACCCTTTTGCTTCTCACCTTTTCCCATCCTTCATTGTTTTCCACCTCTTCCTCACCTTCTAAGCTCATTTCTATTTCTTGTCTCTTTACTGAATTCCTATTAAAGCTTCCTATCTTTTCTTGTTGGAGGCTCACCCTCTCTCTCATACTTTCCCCTACCTCCTCTCCTAAACCATTATCCTGATATTCCATCCCTGCTGACTTCTCTCTTGCTCCTTGCAGAGCCCTCTCCTCCTTCCTTATCCATCTTTCCACCTTCATTCCTCTTCCTTCCAGCCTCTGCCCTTTGCCTATGTCCTCCATCCCTACCCTACACTCTTCAATGTCGTGCCCTATCCTTTTACAGTTTAGGCAGTATGCAGGCATGTATTCGGGTATGGCAGTTTGCCAAAACCCATCCTGCTGTTCAGTTTCTCCACTAGATATCAATATCTGTTTCGGAGGCTGGGTAATCAGGTTGCATTCTACACATACACGGGCAATACTTGGCCTTTTCATGGTCACAGTTTCCTCGTTCCGATGCATAGGCTTCCCCAAGCAAGAAGTGATAGAGTGAAGAGCAAGAGGATTGAATATATATAGTGGAAGATTCGGCAAGGAAAACCATACCGGGGCTAGAGGTGCCTCCTCTAGTGTGCTAGAGTTTTACGTCCACCTCAGTACACGCATAGGGTAGCCATCCACTTGCCATGAAGCTCGATGCCATAAACGATAAAAATCATGCTCTGAACAACACTGTAGAAAGATGTGCTTAGCGTCGTAATCAGCAAACTTAACCCTTCCCGTGAGCTTTAGCGAGGAGAGGAAGTGTTGTATGGCATTCGCGTTTGGTCTGCCATGGGAAAATTTCCCGATGAGCATGTGTTCAAATGGTTCCAAGAGCTTCACCATTTCGTGCCTTGAGAAGTTAACAACGGGACTCCCATTTTTGTTCTCGAAACACCGTGAGAGAGGCACGGTCCCTTTTAATATCACAGCAAATGACTTATTATTTACTAATAAGTCCTTCTGCTCCATTTGTAGCTTGAAAGGGCTTGAATTTGAGCAAGAATGATGATTTTCTCTCTCTAAAAAATGAGATTTTCTCTATCTAGAAGTTGAGAGAATTTTTTTATTCTTCTTTTTCTTCTTCTTCGTCTTCTTCTTCTTCTTCTTCATCTTCTTCTTCATCTTCTTCTTCGTCTTCTTCTTCGTCTTCTTCTTCGTCTTCTTCTTCGTCTTCTTCTTCGTCTTCTTCTTCGTCTTCTTCTTCGTCTTCTTCTTCGTCTTCTTCTTCGTCTTCTTCTTCTTCTTCATCTTCTTCTTCTTTGTCCTCTTCTTCTTCGTCTTCTTCTTCGTCTTCTTCTTCTTCTTCGTCTTCTTCTTCTTCGTCTTCTTCTTCGTCTTCTTCTTCTTCGTCTTCTTCTTCGTCTTCTTCTTCTTCTTCTTCATCTTCTTCTTATTATTCTTCTTCTTCTTCGTCTTCTTCTTCTTCTTCTTCTTCTTTTTCTTCTTCATCTTCTTCTTCATCTTCTTCTTCATCTTCTTCATCTTCTTCATCTTCTTCTTCATCTTCTTCTTCTTCATCTTCTTCTTCTTCTTCTTCTTCGTCTTCTTCTTCTTCGTCTTCTTCTTCTTCGTCTTCTTCTTCTTCGTCTTCTTCTTCTTCGTCTTCTTCTTCTTCGTCTTCTTCTTCTTCGTCTTCTTCTTCTTCGTCTTCTTCTTCTTCGTCTTCTTCTTCTTCATCTTCTTCTTCTTCGTTTTCTTCATCTTCATCTTTTTCTTTTTCTTTTTCTTCTTCTTTTTAATTTTTTTTTATTATTTATAACACTCTCTTTTGGCGGAGGAATACCATTTTTACAAGCTACTTCTACCCTTTACCCTCTTACATCCATGCCACGTTTCTAGTCACTATCGCTAATATTCTTCCTAGCATATACTAAGATTACTATGAGAAGCCCTAAAGCGTGCTTATATATGTTCTGCTTTTGAGTTCTTCTGTCTCGGTTCTCCTAGTGCACCCTGATGTATTATCTTCTTTTACTGGTGTCCATCTTCTCTATGCTTTATTTTCCATGTTCCCTACAAAAGAGCAATAATAGAAATGTATCCATTTTCAAGTTACTTTTATTCCGCAATACCCCAATTTTAATAGCCCTTTGTTCTGCCTGCTCTCTATCCTTGCTCTTTCCCTTCTATATTTGCTGAGATCTTTAGGCTCCCATCTTGAGTACCATATCAAGTCCCTTTGCCACATCTTGAGCCTTACCAATCTTCTATACTAAACACTTAGCCTAGTGCTAATTATTTAAGATAACACATGCATTCTAAAATTACAGACATCTTAACACTCTAAATACCACAAGTTTGAACCAGAAATATATATATAACACATGTCTCTGTAAAGCTGATACAGATTCATGTAAACTTCAGAATACTTTTGCTTCAAGAACACTTGAGTTGATGGTCTGATTAGTGCTTTCCTGCAAGTAAAACAGAAAAAAAACCATAAACACAAACCACAAAGAACAGCCCTTACCTTTTTTACCTTTTATATATCTTTGAATTTTCAAGGACAGAAATTGTCCTACAGAGATAGTTAGTTTTAATTCTTTATCCAACCATCCTAGGCTACTTTGTTTATTCTTATGTAAGGAAATGCCATTTTGTCTAAACATGATATGCCCTTTAATTTATGCGGCATGGACTCATCATCATATTCTATATCTCCTCTGGTTGAACCTATTCTAGATAGACTATCCGCTAGATTATTAGCCTCCCTATATATATGTGTAATTGAAGCCTTCAGCTCATCTAAGAGGCTGAAAATTACTCCTAAATCCTTTTCATACCTCCATAAAATTTTCTTTTTTATTACTATTTCAACTACCAACTTCGAGTCTACCTTAACTTGTAAATTTTTAAATTTTAGCTTCTTACATATCTCTAATCACGGTTTCAAGGCTATAATTTCTGATTCCAGGGCCGATGAGGCTCTACTGGCACGGGTGAAAGCTTTTTTTAGTGTCCCTTTATAATCTCTTATTACCCCTCCTCCTCCTGTTATTCCAGTATCCCTGTTAAAGCTACCATACGTATTAAGTGAATATTTGCCGACCGGTGGGCTGTTCCAGTATATGCTTTTAGCTAATTGTTGATTTACTACTTTAAACATGAGGTCTCATGTTTTCTCGAGCTTCTTATCTTTGTTCTTATCCTCTATTTTAATAGGTTTTATACTAGATAAATTACTTATCTCCTTTCTAATATCTTTTATTATTTATGTAAAATTGATTTTTATGTTTTGAAATTTACTTTTATTTCGGGATTTCCAGATGCACCAGATAATTACGTGAGGTAATTTTTGATTAAGCCATTTTTAGTGGGGCTTTTCGTTGTTTCAATTTTCCATTTTTTAACTTTATTTATTAACCCATCATCTTCATTACTTATTTGTTTTCTCCCTCTATCTTTTTCCATATTTTCGTTGCAATTGCCCCGTTGGAAAATAAGTGATCCTTTGTTTCAACTACTTGTGAGCAGCATTCATATCTTGATGCCATTTTTATCCCTTTTTTTGTACGTTCATATCTACCGGTATGGCATTCACTAGAACCTTCCATGTGAACGAGCACATCTTATGCGGGATATTTTCTTGCCATACCCATTTGAATAAAGTTTGAGCATGTTTTTTTCTTTCTAATCAGATCTTTTACCGACTTTAGAGTGAAATTTCCTTCTGGTGTTAAAGTCCATTTCCTGCCCCTCTTCTTTAGTGTGGAGTGTGAGTCTACTATCTCCTTTTATTTTTCCATTGCCTTCTAACTGTTCGAAGCTTTCTTAGGGCTCCTGTTCTTATAATCTAAATATTTAGCCCGCATGTATGTTGCCCAAAGATTATCATTTTCTTTAAGTCTCTACTAGCCTTTGCAATCCCAGGCAGAGGCCAAATCGTGTAGGTTCATTAAACCTAATTTTGCTTCTTCTTTTGGGTAATAGATAGCTTCTCGGTCCTTCCAGTGTAATTTATTTCTCCCATCTTTTTTGCCCCATAAGAAGTTTGCCATTTCCGATTCAAGTTTTTTAAGAAATTTCTTAGGGGGATAAATAACTGATAAAATGTGTATCAGAGTACTTTGTAAAACGTGTGAGATTAGTGTTATTCTCCCCCCAAATTTTAGAAGCTCTTCTTTCCAACCTGCTATTTTCTTTCTTAGCTTATACTGAAGAAAAATTAAATAATATTCCTTCAACCTCTCCTCATATATCGGACATCCTAAATACATTAATGCTCCTTTAATTTCTGAAAAACCTGTAATGTTTTTAATTTTATTTACTACTTTAAATTTTGCATTTTTGGCAAGCATAAACTGACATTTGTTTTTATTTATGACTTGACCTGTTTCATTCTCAAATATTTGAAGAATGTCCATAAGATTCCTTAATGACTGACTTTGTACTTGCATTTGTAAAAATAATAAGGTCATCTGCATAGGCTAAGCAGCCTATTCTAGGTGTATTCCTTGGTTGTCTAAATGGTATTATCTTACCTTAGGTCATTCTTTTATTCAGGTTTCAAATTAATAATTCTAAATAAATATCGAAGAGAAGGGGAGACAACGGATCTCCTTGCCTTATACTTCTATTTGGCTTAAATTCCTCGCTTATGTTTCCATTTACAATCACTCTCACCCAAGAACTAGAAATACATCTATATATTAAATCTATGGTAAGCTCAGAGAATCCGAACTTTCTCATCGCAAAACAAAGGGTATCCCATTCTACACTATCGAAGGCTTTCGATAGATCCAGCTTAACCACTAAATTGTTTCCTCTTCTTTTAACTCCTATCTCTTTCATCATCTCGGATGCAAGTTTTATGTTTTCGATCATTAATCTATTTTTAACGAATCCCGTTTGTTCGTGAGATATTATAGATGATAAAATTGAGCTTAATCTATTTTGTAAAATTTTAGCTAAGATTTTATAAATAACATTACATAAACTTATAGGTCTAAAATCCTCACATTTCTGTGGCGATTATTTTTTCGGAATTAATACTATATATGACTTTGCCCATGAGTTTGGGATTTCCGCCCCAACAAAGAAACTAGCAATTACGGGGACTAGATCAGTTTTAACTATGTGCTAGTTTGACTAGAAAAAATAGGTATTCCAACCATCCGGTCCTGCAGCACTCTCTTTATCCAGGTTGAATACTGCCTCTTTTATTTCTAGTTCTTCCGGGATCAATTCCATTATTTGATTTTGAGCTTCCGTGAAGGTTGCCCTAATCTCATGCATTAGAGAATTATCGGTCCTATGTGACTGACTGCATAATTGATTTTTAAAAAATTTAGTAAAAAGAGGTCATATTTCCTTTTCTTCTTCCACCCATATTCCTTCTTCATTTTTTATTTCTTTAATTTTATTTTTTTGAGATTTAATTTTAGTCATATTATAAAAGAATTTGGTATTTCAATCACCATCTTTTAACCATTTTATTTTTGCACGCTGTTTCCAGTAAATTTCTTCCATGTGTAATTTCAATCTTAATTCTCCTTTAGCCTTACTTAAATCTAATCGAGTTTCGTTATTGCTTGTGGTATCAAACTCTTGTTCCAACTTAGCTACTACTTATTCCGCTTTTTTAACTCTTGGTTTATATTTCTGAAAACCTCTTTATTCCATGTTTTTAAGATAGATTTCAATCTTAGTAGCTTTGTTGTTAAAGCTTGCATCGGCTTACCCGTCGCTGGTTCATTCCAAGACTCTTTAACGAGACTATCAAAGCCTACGTGCTTAACCCACATATTTTAGAATTTAAAATTAAGCGTGCTTCCCTGATTCCTTTGTATTGTGATAAGCAGTGGGCTATGATCAGAACAAGTTCTGTTTAAGTGTCTTGGCCCGGTAGTCCCTTGTGAGGTTACCCACTTTGTATTACACATAACCCTATCTAGACATGCCTAAATGACTCCCCTTTTTCGCCAATTATTACACCAGGTATATCTTGATCCAGTGAAATCTATTTCCATTAGATTAGTAATGGCTATTGTATCATTAAATTGATTCATGGCTACCTTATCTGGTTGTTTGCCACCTTTCTTCTCTTGAGGCTTCTAATTATATTAAAGTCCCCTCCTATAATCCAAGGAGAGTTTCTACTTGCTATATCTTTCATCTCCTCCCATAAAGATAGCCTAGATTGTTTATCATTTTTAGCATACACTACTGAAATTATTTGATCTGAGTTCTTATCTAATTTGAAGTTTACTGTCTGTTCAGTATCTTTTAATATTTCAATTTCCAGCTTATTATGCCATAGAATCCAAAGTTTGCTATTTAAATTAGCATACGCATTTTTAAACCCTAAAATTTCACTTTATTTAATTAATTGATATTGCAGGACCATTGGCTCGGCAATAACCACTAATTATATTTTATGTTCTTTAATTAAAAGTCTTAACGGTTTATCGTGGGGCTATTAGCTACCCCCCTAACATTCTAATATAGGCATCTATTCATTAAAACCTAATTTAGCTTGAGCTCTAGTTGTGCACTTAGATTCATAAGTCTTATTTGCATATTTCTTCATGTTTCTTACAGTCTCAGGAGTGTGGCTAATTTCATGCATAATCTCATTATATTTTAACTGTTTCCCGAGTACCATAGTCATTTGTTTCAAGGCCTCCATAGATTGAGTTATTAAGAGCTTACCCCAATCTTCCTTATAGATTGATAGGTCATCCTTGACATTCTCCTCGAGCTCCTCTTGAGATACATCACCCTTGTTAATTGAAGGGCAACTAAATATTACCGATTCGTCTTCGGGTAAATCAAGAAGGTCCTCGTTTATCCAGCCGTAATCCTCAAGCTTTTCCTTCAAAACTATTCTGGTTCTCGATTTTCTTCCATGCTTTCTCTTATATTTTACCTCCTCCCAACCTTCCTTCGAGTCTGCCTCTTTCTCTCCCTCCGAGTTTATCTCTAGAGCATGTTCTGCTACATGCTTCTTCTTTATATATTTTAACGATAATGGTGGTTTTTCTCTACTATCCAGGCCCTCTATTTCTGTAACCGACGGCTGCATCTTTTGTTCATCACGCGAGTTTCTGTGTAGAGCATCCTCCTCCTTCCTTAACCATTTCATGACCTTCTTTCCTCTTCCATCCTGACGATACCTGTTACCCTTCTCCTCTTCCCTCACCTTGCACAAAATAGCTTCATGCCCAAGCCTTTTGCAACTTAGGCAGTAAAAAGGAAGGTTTTCGGGGATGACTGTTTGCCAAAACCCCTCGGCCTGGTCTCCTTCCCCGCTGCCTATCCATATCTTACTAGGCGGCTTAGACAAGAGATTATACTCAACACATACACGAGCTTTGTTCGGCCTGGACATGGCTACTGTGGCTTCATCCCATAGCATAGGTTTGCCCAAACATGAAGATATAGCATAGAGAGAATGTTCAGAGAATAAATGTAATGACAGATACGGTAATGTAAACCATACCGTGACTATAGGCGCCTCTTCCAGGGGAGTGAAATTCTTTGTCCACTTCAAAACGCGCATGGGGAAACCATCGACCTGCCATAAACCTCGCTGCCATAGTCGATATTGGTCCTCCAGCACATAACATTGCAGCACGACGTGTTTAGCGTCGAAGTCTGCAAACTTCACCTTCCCCTTAAGCTTTAGAGTTGCGATAAATTTTTGAACTTCTATCGCTCGAGGTCTGCCGTGGGAGAACTTACCGATGAGCATATATTCAAATGGTTCCATAAGCCTTTGAGTTTCTTCGGCAGAGAAGATAATCACTGGATGCCCGTTTTTATTTCCGTGAGTGCGTGAAGTCGGCGTGGTCCCTTTCAAAATTGAGGCAAATGACTTATTATTTAATAATAACTCGGTTTGCTCTATTTTCAGCTTGAATAGAGCTTGTTTTGAGCAAAAATGGGAGATTTTATCTCTCTAAAAAGTGGAATTTTCTCTCACTAGAAATTGAAAGCATTTTTTGAAAAAATTTCTTCATCATCATAATTTTCTTCTTCTTCTTCTTTTAAGTTTGTTTTATTAATTATAACTCTCTCTTTTGGCGGAGGAATACCATTTGTACAATCTACTTCTACCCTTGACCCTTTTACACCCATTCTTGAAAAATAAAACAAAACATATACTATATTAAGGTTTTTCAATCTACAAGCTTTCTCTTAAACCTATATGACATGTGCTGGAAAGTTTATTCAATGTTTATGATGCCTTTTTTCTTTCCATTAGTGTCTGCATATTGGTATTGTTGTGAACATTTTTGGCTTCAATTTTTGTTTTCCTCACTTTTCCTTGCTTCAAAACTTTCGCATTCTCTTCGTTTTTTTCTCGTCACAAGTACTTCTCCTCATGGCATGAACTCCTGTTGAAGTTTGTAGCTTTATCTAAGGGTGTGCAGACTCCTCCTCCATCCCTTGACATTTTACTTCGACAGACTATATTGTACCCCTCTAACTTTATTCTGACATTTATACAAGCACTTGACAAACTACATTTCATAACTCACCTACCCAGAGCCCAAATTACAGACCTGACCCTTGGAACACATGACTAATTCCGCAGCTGACCAGCTGCATACACTGACTCAAAACCAGACTCGTTAAAGGCCTTTACAGACTATTTACAACTCAATGACTATTTAATTAAGCTCTATATCCTTGTGGATTTTAAGCATTCAGCAACACAAACTTACTCCCTTCTTCTCTAGCTATCCCATTTCACTATCTTTATATCTTTCCTCTTCAAGGTTCGAATGTACATGCATGCTGGTTGTCCCCAAGCTTCTTTAACTTTTTGCACATAGCCTCTTTGTTGCCTCATGTTGCCACTTTTATCTGTACAAAGCTTAGCAGAACATATATATTCTATACCTACCCATTTTTTTTCGCCCCTCCCCCCTTAAAACATTGACAATTTGATTTACAAGTGAGGCAACACAAAAAGAGAAAAAAAGAGAAAATAACATAAGTGGTAGCAGCCGACAGCATCTCCACCAGTCTTGAACTTTAATCAGATTTCCTCTTCCATGTTTGCTGAAAAGGGCTTCTATGCTTTTCTACCCTTTCTTTCATTCACCCTCCACTTAACCCAAGCCCAATCTCATGTTAAACATTGGTAGACCTTCATGAGTTTCCTGCCATAAAGACAAAGCAAACTCCAAGACTTTTCATACCTTTAACATACCTGCAATAACCTCTTTTTTGGTTCATGTCCAGAACTTTCTTGCTGCTTCTTCTTAACTTCTACATCTTTTACATTCTCCCTTAAATTTTTTTTTTGACCAAGCAGAAAAATAACAGCATACCATCCCTGTTTTATTGAAAATACCAAAACACAAGGAAAAAGCAAAAGAAAGGAATAGGGTAGAAACTTAGTCTCCCCTCAGGACTAGGGAGACTCTTTACATGAGCTTTTGGCCTCTGCAAGTTAAGGCCTCCTATTACTGAGTTACAGCTATAAATCCTTGGCAAATTAATATTATCACTCAGTTCTTAAGTGTTTTAATTCTTCTAATATAAGGCTATTTTTTGCTATCTAGGACTAGGATGCCTTTGTAATTTTTAGGTAAGTTTCCTTCCTAATAATCATGATAACCCCTAATTCTACATTCCTTAGCTATCTTATCTGCTAAGGCATTGGCTTCTCTAAATATATGTTTTATAGAGATGTTTAACAAATTAATTAAATGCAGTATTTCTTCTATTTCTTCTTCATATTTCCACCTTATTGACTTTTTATTAATTAAACTGACTACTAATTTTGAGTCTGATTGAATATCTATACTGTTTAGATTATTTTTTTATGCATATTTTTAAACCATCTCTTAGAGCTAGAATTTCTGCATGAAGGGCAGAAGAAGCTTGATATTTTCTTGCGTAAGCTAGGACCAAGTTCCCTTCTGAATTTCTTATAGCTCCGCCTCCTCCTGCTGCCCCCATGTCTCTATCAAAGCTACCATCCATATTTAATGCAAGCCTATCCTTAGATGGTTTTTCCCATACTATACCTAATGTTTTAAAGTGAGTATATTTTACTTTTAAATTCCAAAAATTCAATATGTCTTTATCTGGTTTTATTTCAAGAAACTTAAGGGGTATCGATTCTGAAATCATCCTCGTTACCTCTTTAATTTCTCTCCAGATATTCTCTATTATCATTTTATGTCCCTCAAACCTACTTTTGTTCCTTGCTTTCCAAATGCACCACATAACTATTAGCGGAACATTAGTTTTAATCCACTTTTTAGCTGGGTTTGAAGCATGTATATTTATCCATTTTAAAAGTCTCCTTTTCAAGGGGAGAGATCATATTTTATATGTAATTCTAATCATAATCTTCTCCATATTTCTGATGCAATCTTCCCTTGTGATAGCAAGTGATCCAAATTTTCGACCTCATTTTCACAACAATCACATCTAGATACTAACTGGATACCTTTCTTTTTTACATTCATATCTATTGGCAAGATATTTGATAATACCTTCCACATAAAAGTTTTATTTTTTTGTGGGTTATCGTTATCCCATGCCCATTTAAATAATATATGTTCTTCTCTTTTCTCTCTTATAACATTCTTAGCTGATTTAATTGAAAATGTTCCTTCCGAATTTAACGTCCAGCACCATCCTTTCCTAGTGTGTTTTGAATAATTTTCAACTAAATCTCTTTGTTTAAGCATTTGCACCCATATTGGAGATTTTTTACTTTTATTTTTAATTTTATTTGTGTCATCATTTATGCAATACTTTGCTCGCATAAATTCCGATCATAACTTTTATTTTCTTTTAATCTCCACCATCTCTTACTTGCCCAAGCCTTAGCTAAATCATTAAGATTAGAAAATCCCAATCCAGCTTCTTGCAATGGAAAGCATAAATCTTTCCATTTTTTCCAGTGAATTTTATATTTGCCTTCTTTTTTACCCCATAAAAAATTAGCTAGCTCTTTTTCTATTTTTTAATAAATATTTTGGGGGGTTGAATAATCATTAAATTATGCATTAAAGGACTTTGTAGAACATGTGCTATCATAGTTATCCTTCCCCCCATACTTAGCAACTCTTCCTTCCACCCGGAAACTTTTCTTTTTAATTTTTCCATTAAAAATACTAAATACTCCATTTTTAGTCTACCTTCATAAACTGGGCAGCCCAAGTATATTATTTCCCTTTTTTTTGAGAAAAGCCTGTTATATTTTTAACTCTGTGAGTTAATGCCTTAGGAGATTTCGAAGCCACAATGTATTGACATTTTCATTTGTTTAGCTTTTGACCTGTTTCTTCTTCCATGCATTTTAATAGCTCCATCAGATTATGAAGCGATTTGCTTCCTCCATTAGTGAAAATCATTACATCATCTGCGTATGCTAAACAGCATACCAAAGGTGTATTCGTTGGTTGACTAAAACTTCCTATTCTACCTCTTTCAATGTTGTTTTTAAGGTTTACAATTAACAATTCTATATAGATATTGAATAGTGTGGGAGATAGAGGATCTCCTTGTCTTAGACCTCTTTTCGGTTTTATTTCTTCTCCTAATTTTCCATTTATAATAATTTTGACCCATGTGTTTGAAATACATCTATATATTAAATCTATCCAGACTTCAGAGAATCCCATTTTGCGCATGGTGAAACAAAGAATATCTCATTCTACTCTATCAAATGCTTTAGATAAATCTAATATTATCATTACATTATGTCCTTTTGTTTTAGTTCCTATTTCTCTAATAATTTCTTTAGCCAAACATATATTCTCCATTATTAATCTATTTTCCATAAAGCCTGTTTGTTCCTTTGAGATAATTTTAGGTAGGACATTTGCTAGCCTTCTTTGCAAAATTTTGGCAAGAATTTTATAAATAGAATTACAAAGACTAATTGATCTAAAATCTTCTCCTTTTTGAGGATTTTCCATTTTTGGTATGAGGACTATATAAAAGCTACTCTAGTTTTTTCCTATTTCTGAACCACAGAATATACAAAGAATGGTTTTTACTAGATCCTCTTTTATTATGTTCCAGCATTCTTGGAAGAAACAATTGTTCCATCCATCTGGACCTGCCGCACTGTCTTTGTTCATACTAAAAACTGCTACTTTGATTTCATCTTCTTCTAGAAATTTAGTAAGCATTTCATTATCTTCTGAAGATATTTTATTTTCTATACTTTGTAAAAGAGTATTACCATTATGATTACTTTCCCCACCTTAATGTTTTTCAAAGAGATTTGCAAAGTATTTTTGGATATCTTCTTTCTCATTTTTTATGCCTTTTATTCTATGTTTTTGATATTTTATTTTTGTTACTCTTTGAAAAAATTTTGTATTTTTGTCCCCCTCCTTTAACCATTTTATCTTTGCTTTTTGTTTCCAATATGTCTCTTCCATTAACATCTTTAATTTTAATTCAGCCTGTGTTTTGCTTAATGTGATTCTATTATTTGTGTTTTGATCTGTTTCAAATTCTAGTTCTTCTTTTATCACTAACTCTTCAGCATCCTTTATGTTTTTATTGATATCACCAAATATTTCTTTATTCCATTTTTTTAAATCAAATTTTAATTTTTTTAGCTTAGAGTTTAACAATTGTAATGGGTTTCCTGAAGCCTCTTTATACCAGGATTCTTTAACCAAATCTAGAAAGTTATGATGAAGACACCAGGTGTTCTGAAATTTAAACGAACCTCCTGTGTGTGATGAAGTATCTTTAATCGTGATTAAAAGCAGGCTATGATCCGAGCATGTTCTATTTAAGTGTTTCACCTAGGTCGAGCTAAAGTGCTCTAGCCACTTGAAATTAAATAGAACTCTGTCTGATCTAGCCCATATAGTTCCTTTGTTTTTCCAGTTGTTGCACCATGTGAATTTCGAACCTAAGTAATTAGCTTCTATTAGGTTAGTTTTTCCTATAATCTCATTAAATTGAGAGGTTGCTCTAGCATTTGGAGGTTTCCCCCCTTTTTTCTCACTAGAGTTCCTTACTATGTTAAAATCTTCACCTATTATCCACGGCTTATTTTCCATGGCTAAACTCTCCATTTCACCCCATAGCTCTTTTCTTTCCTCTTTTTTGTATTTAGCATATATTACTGTTATTATTTCCTTTTTCTCTTGAGTTAAGCTAAAATTTATTAATTGATTAGTTTCTTTTAAAATTGTTATATTTGGGTAATTCTTCCAAAATAACAAAATCTTACCATTATTATTAGAGAATCTATGCTCAAAGCCTAACCGTTTTTTATATTTTCCTAGGTTAACTTTATCCACCATAGGCTCTTTTATCATTAACATACTGATTCTATACATATTTATCAATTTTTTAACCCTGATTCTTGAGGAGAGATTAGTCACTCCTCTTATGTTCCAGTATATGAAATTATACATGATTTGCAGATTTTGCCTGCGCTCTAGTCGTGCATTTATTTTCGTATATTTTATTTAAATATTTTTTCATGTTTCTTGGCTTTTTTAGTGAACTAAAATCCCCTCCTCTTTCATTTTTCCATTCTTTTCCCAATTGAATAGCCATTATTTTTATTTCTTCTATTACCCATTCTCTATTTACCATATTTTGTTTAAGTTTTTCTATATTTATGTCATCTTTAGTCTACCTCACTTTCTACTCATCTTCAACTTCTTTCGAATCAAGAATTATAGAGCTTTTCACTTCTAGTTCATCTTCTAAGAAATCTTAAATAGCTACTGCCCATCCGTTGTTTTTATTACTTTTATTTTTCATTTGTAACCTCATTCTTTTGTTTAATTCTGCAATTTTTTTAAACATCTCTCTCCTCCTTATGTTTTCTGTATTTTAAGCTGTTCTATCCTATTCTTCACTCGATTTTTTATATTCTATAAGCATTACTTCTTCTACTTCTCTATTATGTAACTCTGTATTAGTTTCTGTATGGGCAGGCTGCATGATTTGGGTTTTTTTTCAATATTGAACTATCTCCCTACCCTTAACTGCCTCCATTTTCTTTTCTTCCTCCCTTTGCTTACCATTTGTTCTTCTTTTGTTAACTATGCAACTCACTATATCATGCCCCATCTTCTTACAGCAAGAGCAATAGGCTAGAAGGTGTTCTAGAATCACTTGTTGCCAGAAGCCTCCCCCTTCCTTATCTCCTATCCATATACGATTTGGAGGGGGCTTCTACAGGTCTGTTTCCACACAGATACGAGCCACACTAGGTCTCGAGAGTGTGGCAGTTGCACCATCGAGAAGAAGAGGAGAACCAAGAACACTTGCAATATTATACAAAGCATATTTATCAAAGAGATGTATCGGTAGCATAAGAAGTAAAAACCATACCGGGGCCATGGTAGATTCTTTCTTCGTGGTGAATTTCGGTGTCCATTTGAATGTTCTCATGGGATAACCCATGATATACCAAATGCCCTTGAGCCAAATGCGATGAAAATCCTCTTCCATATGTAGTTGCAGTAACACATGCTTCTCATCGATGAGGCCAATTTTAATCAACGCATTTAGCTTCAGTGATTCGAAGAAAGCTTGAATGTCATCAATCCGAGGTCTTCCATGTGAGAACTTACCCACGATAGTATGTTTATGAGGCTCGGTAAGCTTTTGGAGGTCCTCGAGTGAAAACAGAATAGAAGGTTCTTCGCGATTTTTCACGTGAATTTTCGAGGAAGATGATAGGAGGCATGCGTTATAGTTAATAATATTGGAAAAGGATTTCTTATTATTTAAGTAATCCATTTCCATCAAAATGCTATTTAAAACAACTTCTTCCTTCTCAAAATTTTCAATTTCTCTCTCTAGAATGTTCTGTTTCTCTCTCTAGAAAGATGAGAGCATTTTTCAAAGAAAAAAAACTGCATTTTTCTTCTTCTACTTCTTCTTCTTTAAGTTTGTTTTATTAAAATTAACTCTCTCTTTTGGCGAAGGAATACCTTTTTTACAACTTACTTACTTACTACCCAAAGCCCCTTACACCCATCTAACCACCTATATACCTCTATCTAATAAACATGTATTGCAATTTAGAAATTCACATTATTTTGTGAATTTATTTATCTATAAGCTGTATTTCTGTTGATGCTACAATTTCATGTATATCTCTTTGTGTTGCTCCCGTTAGCCTTTTTTATATCTTCCGATAGTCATTTGTGTTCACCTCTCCCCTATTTAAGTATCTCGAGCTTTATTTTCTGTCCACTTGATGAGTATTTGTGACTTCTTTAGGAGTTTTATGCCTTATGATGAATGTCCTCCCTTCCATGTCATCTTGGAAAGACAGCTTCCTCCACAATATTTCTACAACTTCTTTTCTTTAACTTTCCCCCAATGTTCCTTCCTTTAGTATGTGTTTCTATTGATCCACTTTGCTCTGATCTTTATATCTTGTTCCAGCTTTAATGTCCACAATAGACATGACCATCTAATACTAGACACTATGTTACATGATTACTAAAATATATATAACACAGACTGCCAAATTTTACCTACGTCAATACACACATAACAAGACTTCCTTAACTATAACACAGACTGCCAAGTAACACAGACTCCAGACCCTGAAAAAATAAAATCCACAGCCACAAAGCTACATTTCTGCTTGCTTGAACCTTGTTGATTCTGCATGCAAAAAAACTTATAAAAAACTGCATTCATATATATTCTATTACTGCTCAGTGCCCCTTCTTCTTAGTCTTTTAATGCTGAGCTGATCACACTCTAATATTAATTGTACACCTGTTAGAACTGTTAGAGAAAAGGAGAGAAAAATAGAAAGAAAACTAGAAAAAACAGAAAAAAAAACAGAAAAGATAGAAAATACCAGAAACAACCATAATTTTGCCGAGAATTAATACCTTATATATTCTGATCTGTTTTTTTGAAACACCCCACAGGACCGAGGCGAAACAGATTATGCCATGAACATGCATATGAAATATTAAAAAATTCCAGAGATCTTATTCTTTAATTTTCCTTATATATGGAAATTCCTCACTATCTAACTTTATTATTCCTCTATATATTTGCGGTATATTATCTTCATTATAATTTTGATGTCCTTTGTTTTTACCTTCTTTTGAAAGTTTATCCGCTAACGCATTAGTTTCCCTATAAATATGTCTAATAGTAAAGTCCAGTTTATTTATATCTTTCAGTATATCTTATATTTCATCCTCATATTTCAACATTATTGTTTTATTATTAATTAAATTCACTACAATTATTGAGTCTAATTGAACATCTATCTTTTTTATACCTTTCTCTATACATATTCTTAATCCTTCTATTAGCGCAAGAATCTCTGCCTGCAAATCCGAAGATGCTTGGAATTTCCTTGTGAAAGCTAATATTAGCCCTCCTTCTGAGTTTCTTATTGTCCCGCCCCCTCATGCTATTCCCATATTTCTATTAAAGCTACCATCCGTATTTAAAACCAGTCTTTCTTTAGAAGGTTTTTCCCATATTGTTTTTATTATTTTAAACCGTTTTTGATGTAGAGTTTTTAAATTCCAAAATTTTATCGTGACATTAACTAAACTTTTATCTATTATATTTATCGAAGCTAATTCAGAATTTCTACTGGTTTCCTCTTTAATATCATTCCATATGTTTTCAATTGACATATCTTGCCCCTCAAATCTACTTTTGTTTCTGACTTTCCAGATGCACCAAATAGCTATTAACGGAATATTGTATTTAATCCATTTCTGTGCTGAATTTGTAACCTTCAATTTAATCCATTTTTTTAATTTGCATTCTAGAAAAAGATTTTCATATTTTATTAGGAATTCAGTTCCTAGTCTATGCCAAATTTCTGCTGCTACCATGCCATATGAGAAGAGGTGATCCAGAGTTTCCATTTCTTCTCCATAACAATCACATCTAGATGCTAATCGAATTCCCTTCTTTTTTAAATTATTGTCTATTGGTATAATATTCGATAAGACTTTCCACATAAACGTTTTAATTTTTTTGTGGATTGTCATTATTCCATATCCATTTAAACAATATTTTTTCATCATGTTTTTTTCTAATCACATTTTTGACCGACTTAAGGGAAAATGTTCCTTCTGAACTTAGATTCCATCTCCATCCTTTTTTGGTTTGATTTGAATGTTTTTCAACTAAGTCTCTTTGCTTAAGCATTTGTGTCCAGACTTGTGTATTCATCCTTAGCTCTTTTACTTTATTAATATCATTATTTATAGAATATTTAGCCCGAATAAATTGTGACCACAAGCTGTCATTTTCCTTCAGCTTCCACCATCTTTTACTTGCCCATGCTTTGGCTAAATCATTTAAATTGATAAAGCCTAAGCCTGCTTCCTGAACAGGGGAAGATAAATCCCTCCATTTTTTCCAATGTAATTTATGTTTACCTTCTTTTTTTCCCCACAAAAAATTAGCAAATTCCTTTTCAATCCTCTTAATAAACTTATTCGGTGGCTGAACTATCATAATATTATGCATTAAAGAACTTTCTAAAACATGCTTTATTAAAGTTATTCTCCCCCCCCCCCCCCCCCCCCCCCATGTTTAGATATTCTTCCTTCCAGCCAGATATTTTCTTTTTTAATTTATTTATCAAAAATTCGAAGTATTCAGTTTTTAGTCTACCTTCGTAGATTGGACAGCCCAAGTAAATAATTTCTCCTTTTTTGTGCGAGAAACCTGTTATATTTTTAATTTTATGAATTAATGCAATGGAAGATTTGAAATAAAGCATATATTGACATTTATTTTTATTTAATTTCTGTCCTGTTTCTTTTTCCATGCATTTTAATAAATCCATCAGATTATTTAGAGATCTACTACCTCCATTAGTGAATATCATTACATCATCCGCATATGCTAAACAACACACCATAGGAGTGTTATTAGGCTGTCTAAATGTACCTATTTTACCCTTGAGCATTTTATCTTTGAGATTTACTAATAATAATTCCAGATAAATGTTAAATAATGAGGGAGAAAGTGGATCTCCTTGTCTAAGACCTCTAACCGGTTTCATTTCTCCTCCTAGTTTACCATTAATAATGACTCTCACCCATGTGTTCGATAAACATCTGTATATTAAATATATCCAGATTTCAGAGAAACCCATCTTGCGCATGATAAAACAAAGGATATCCCATTCCACCTTGTCAAATGCCTTTGATAAATCTAATTTTATAATTACATTATTTCCTCTTGTTTTAGCACCTATTTCTTTACTCAATTCTTTTGCCAAACATATATTTTCATTTATCAATCTATTTTGCATAAAACCTGTTTGCTCTTTTGAGATAATTTTAGTAAGACAATTAGCTAATCTACTTTGTAATATTTTAGCTAGTATTTTTTATATAGAGTTACAAAGACTAATTGGTCTAAAATCCCCCCTTTTTTGTGGATTTTCCATTTTTGGAATGAGAACTATATGAAAGCTTCCCCATTTTTTTCCTATTTCAGCCGCACAAAAGATACTAATCACAGCTTTTATTAAATCTTCTTTTATTATATGCCAGCATTTTTGATAAAAATAGTTATTCCATCCATCCGGGCCAGCTGCACTATCCTTATTCATGCTAAACACAACTGTTTTAATTTCTTCTTCTTCAGGAAATTTTATTAACATATTATTTTCCTCTGAATTAATTTTCTTATCTAGGTTTTGTATAAGTGTATTTTTTATAAGGTTGCTTTTACCGCATAATTTCTTTTCAAACAGCTTAGTAAAATAATGTTGTATCTCTATCTCTTTATCCACCCATACATTTTCATCATTTTTTATGCCCATGATTCTATGTTTCTGATTTTTAACTGTAGCTATTCTCTGAAAAAATTTAGTATTTTTATATCTTTCTTTAAGCCATTTTAATTTTGCTTTTTGTTTCCAAAAAACTTATTCCATTAACAATTTTAGTTTTAATTCAGCTTGTGTCTTATTTAATTCACTTCTTTCATTTGCACTTTGATTATTTTCATATTGTAGCTCCTTTTCTAAAACTAAATCCTCTGCCTGTTTTATATTTTTATTTATATTCCCAAATTATTCTTTATTCCATATTTTTAACACTTCTTTTAATCTTTTTAGTTTATTATTTATACCTTGAACAGGATTTCCAAAAAATTCTTTTTTTCATGATTCCTTTACAAAATTTAAAAAATTATGATGCAAGCACCAAGCATTTTGAAATCTAAAGGAACCATTTGAGAAAGCAATATTTTTAATTGTTATCAATAAAGGACTATGATCAGAACATGTCCTATTGAGGTGTTTTACTTTAATCGAACCAAATTGCTCTAACCATTTAAAGTTATATAGCACTCTGTCTAGTCTAGCCCATATAATACACTTGTTTTTCCGTTTATTACACCAAGTAAATTGAGAGCCTAAAAAGTTAGCCTCCATTAAATTAGTTTTATTTATAATTTCATTAAACTGAGAAATAGCACTCTTGTTTGGAGGTCTGCCTCCCTTTTATTTCTTTGAAGCTTCTAATTATATTAAAATCTCCACCAATAATTCATGGTTTATTTTCTATTGCTATTCTCTCCATTTCTTCCCATAATTCTTTCCTCTCTTCTCTTTTATTTTTAGCATAAATTACTGTAATTATTTCATTCTCCTCTTGATTTAGATAGAAATTTATATATTGCTCAGTTTGCTTTAAGATTTTTATGTTTAATGAATTTTTCCATCAAACCCAAATTTTACCATTTTTATTTACAAAGCCATTCTCAAATCATAAGATTTTTTTGTATTCTTCTAGTTGAACTTAACCGATCATTGGTTCCGCTAACATAATGAGATTTATTTTATGTGTGTATATCAATTTTTTTATTCTATTTCTTGAGGGAAGATTTGCAACTCCCCTGATATTCCAGTAAATATAATTAAAAATTGTTTGCCGATTTAGCTTGCGCTCTAGTTATACATTTTGTGTCTTATGTTTTGTTTAGATATTTTTTCATGTTTCTAGGTTTTTTTAATGAACTTAAATCTCCACCTTTCTCACCTTTCCAATCCCTACCCAATTGAATTGACATTAATTTAATTTCTTCAATTGCCCATTCTTTTTTTCCCATATTCTGCTTAATTTTTTCTATGTTTATATCATCCTTAGTGAATTTTAAATTTTGCTCATTTTCATCTTCAATCGTATATAGAGAAGTTGAGCTTCTTGCCGCCATTTCTTCCTCCAAGAAATCTTCTATACCTGCTGCCCAAGCCTTGTTTTTTTGTTGTTTGTTTTTTATTTGCATTCTTGTTCTCCTATTCAGAGCTGCTATTTTTTTAAACAATTCTGATCTATTAACTTCCATTATATTCTGCTCTCCCTCATTGTTTTTCTTGTATTCAATAAGTTTATTTTCATCTTGTTCATTATTTTGTATTATGGGGAGCTCAATATTCTGTTCTTCTAGCACATGTTTTTTTTTGATATCTTACTACCTCTTTTTTCTCCCAGCCTCCACCCTTTTTTCCTCAACCTTTTGATCATAATCTGCCCTTCTCTTATTCACAATACATCTCTCAATATCATGTCCCATTTTCATACAGCATGTACAATATGCTGGAAGGTTCTCTGGGACTACCTGCTACCAGAAACCTTCTCCATCAGGGAGACCTATCCATATTCGGCTAGGTAATGGTTTCTGGAGGTCAACTGCAACAAAAATACGGGCAACATTGGGTCTTGAAAGTGTGGCAGTAGCACCATCAAGAAGAAGAGGAGAACCCAGTGTGCAAGCAATATGATATAGAGCAAAATTATCAATAAAATGAATCGGTAACATAGGTAGCAGAAGCCATACCGGAGCTATAAAGGATTCCTCCTTAGTAGAGAAGTTAGGTGGTCACTTGAACATCCTCATGGGATATCCCAAGATATACCAAGCACCTTTCAGCCATATGCGATGATAATCTTCTTCACAGAATAGTAGAAGTAGAAAGTGTTTATCGTCGATGAGGCCAATTTTTATCATCGTTTTCAAATTCAGAGAGTTGAAAAATGCCCACACTTCATCAATTCATGGTCGACCGTGTGAGAATTTGCCCACCAAGGTATATTTGTGAGGTTCCTTGAGCTTTAGAAGGTCCTCTGCCGAAAACAGAATCGAAGGATTCTCAGAATTTTTTGCGTCAAAACCCGAAGGAGATGACACTGTAGGCGCGGTCTTATTAATAATATAAGAGAAGGATTTCTTATTCTCTAAGTAAACCATTCCCTTGAAAATCAGCTTAAAAAACCTTCTTCTTCCTCAAAATTTTCACTTTCTCTCTCTAGAAAGGTTTGCTTCTCTCTCTAGAACTTGTGAGAGTTTTTGAAAAAAAAGAACCATTTTTTTCTCTTTTCTTCTTCTTCTTATTCTTATTCTTCTTTTCTTCTTCTTTTCTTATTCTTCTTCTTTTTCTTTTTCTTCCTCTTCTTCTTCTTCTTTTTCTTCTTCTTCCTCTTCTTCTTCTTCTTCCTCTTCTTCTTCTTCTTCTTCCTCTTCTTCTTCTTCTTCCTCTTCTTCTTCTTCTTCTTCTTCTTCCTCTTCTTCTTCTTCTTCTTCTTCCTCTTCTTCTTCTTCCTCTTCTTCTTCTTCCTCTTCTTCTTCTTCCTCTTCTTCTTCTTCCTCTTCTTCTTCTTCCTCTTCTTCTTCTTCCTCTTCTTCTTCTTCCTCTTCTTCTTCTTCCTCTTCTTCTTCTTTTTTTAAAAAAAAATTGTTTTTTATTATTTATAGCCTCTCTTTTGGCAGAGGAATACCATTTTTACAGGCTACTTCTACCCTTTACCCTCTTACATCCATGCCCTATTTCTAGTCACTATCACTAATATTCTTCCTAGTATGTACTAAGATTACCATGGGAAGCCCTAAAGCATGCTCCTATATGTTCTGCTTTTGAGTTCTTCTGTCTCGGTTCTCCTGGTGCACCCTGATCTATTATCTTCTTTACTGGTGTCCGTCTTCTCTATGCTTTATTTCCATGTTCCCTACAAAAGAGTAATAATAGAAATGTATCCATTTTCAAGTTATCTTTATTCCACAATACCCCTATTTTATCAGTCCCTTGTTCTGCCTGCTCTCTTTCCTTGCCCTTTCCCGTCTATAATTCCTATGATCTTTAGGCTCCCATCTTGAGTACCATATCAAGTCCCTTTGCCGCATATTGAGCCTTAACAATCTTCTATACTTGACACTTACTTAGCCTAGTGCTTATTATTTAACATAACACATGCATTCTGAAATTACAGACTTCTTAACCCTCTAAATAACACAAGTTTGAACCAGAAATATATATAACACGTCTCTCTAAAGCAGATACAGATTCATGTAAACTTCATACTTTCGCTTCAAGAAGACTTGAGTTGTTGGTCCGATTAGTGCTTTCCTGCAAGTAACCAGAAAAAACCACAAACACAAACCACAAAGAAAATACAGCCCTTACCTTTTTTACCTTTTATGTATCTTTGAAACGAACTTTGCAAGGACAGAAATTCCCCTGCACAGTTAGTTAGTTTTAATTATTTCTCCTACCATCCTAGGCTACATTGTTTATTCTTATGTAAGGAAATGCCATTTTGTCTAAGCATGCTATGCCCTTTAATTTATGCGACATAGACTCATCATCATATTCTATCTCTCCTCTGGTTGAACCTATTCTAGATAGACTGTCCGCTAGATTATTAGCCTCCCTATATATATGTGTAATTGAAGCCTTCAGCTAATCTAAGAGGCTGAAAATTACCTCTAAATCCTCTTCATACCTCCATAAAATTTTCTTTTTAATTACTATTTCAACTTCCAACTTCGAGTCTACCTGAACTTGTAAATTTTTGAATTTTAGCTTCTTGCATATCTCTAGTCCCGATTTCAATGCTTTAATTTCTGATTCCAGGGCCGATGAGGCTCTACTGCCACATGTGAAAGGTTTCTTTACTGTCCCATTATAATCTCTTATTACCCCTCCTCCTCCTGCTATTCAAGTATCCCTATTAAAGCTACCATCCGTATTAAGTGAATATTTTCCGACATGTGGGCTGTTCCAGTATATGCTTTTAGCTAATTGCTGATTTACTACTTTAAACGTGAGGTCCCATGTTTTCTCGGGCTTCTTATCTTTGTTCTTATCCTCTATTTTAATAGGTTTTATACTAGATATGTTACTTATCTCCTTTCTAATATCTTTTAATATTTCTGTTAAATCCATCCTTATGTTTTCAAATTTACTTTTATTTCTGATTAAGCCATCTCCCAGTGGGGCTTTTCGTTGTTTCACTTTGCCATTTTCTAACTCTATCTATTAACCCATCATCTTCATTACTTATTTGTTTTTCTCCCTCTATCTCTTTCCATATTTCCGTTGCAATTGCCCCGTTGGAAAATAAGTGATCCGTTATTTCAACTGCTTGTGAGCAGGATTCACATCTTGATGCCATTTTTATCCATTTTTTTTGTATGTTCCTATCTACCGGTATGGCATTTACTAGAACCTTCCACGTGAACGAGCACATCTTCAGCGGGATATTTTCTTGCCATAGCCATTTGAATAAAGTTTGAGCAGGTTTTTTTTTTCTAATCAAATCTTTTACCGACTTTAGAGTGAAATTTCCTTCTGGTGTTAAAGTCCATTTCCAAACACTCTTCTTTAGCGTGGAGTGTGAGTCTACTATCTCCTTTTGTTTTTCCATTGCCTTCCAACTGTTCGAAGCTTTCTTAGGGCTCCTGTTCTTATAATCTAAGTATTTAGCCTGCATGTATGTTGCCCAAAGATTATCATTTTTTTTAAGTCTCCACCAGCCTTTGCAATCCCAGGTAGAGGCCAAATCATGTAGGTTCATTAAACCTAAGCCTGCTTCTTCTTTTGGGTAACAGATGGCTTCCCAGTCCATCCAATGTAATTTATTTCTCCCATCTTCTTTGCCCCATAAGAAGTTTGTCATTTCCGATTCAAGTATTTTAAGAAATTTCTTAGGGGGATGAATAACTGATAAAATATGTATCAGAGTACTTTGTAAAACGTGTAAGATTAGCGTTATTCTCCCCCCAAATTTCAGAAGCTCTTCTTTCCAACCTGCTATTTTCTTTCTTAGCTTATACTGAAGAAAAATTAAATAATCTTCCTTCAACCTCCCCTCATATATCGGACATCCTAAATACATTAATGCTCCTTTAATTTCTGAAAAACCTGTAATGTTTTTAATTTTATTTACTACTTTAAATTTTGCATTTTTGGCAAGCACAAACTGACATTTATTTTTATTTACGACTTGACCTGTTTCATTCTCAAATATTTGAAGAATGTCCATAAGATTCCTTAATGACTTTGTACTTGCATTTGTAAAAATAATAAGGTCATCTGCATAGGCTACGCAACCTATTCTAGGTGTATTCCTTGGTTGTCTAAATGGTATTATCTTACCTTCCGTCATTCTTTTATTCAGGTTTCGAATTAATAATTCTACATAAATATAGAAGAGAAGGGAAGACAACGGATCTCCTTGCCTTATACTTCTATCTGGCTTAAATTCCTCGCTTATCTTTCCATTTACAATCACTCTCACCCAAGAACTAGAAATACATCTGTATATTAAATCTATGGTAAGCTCAGAGAATGCGAACTTTCTCATCGCAAAACAAAGGGTATCCCATTCTACCCTATCGAAGGCTTTTGATATATCTAGCTTAACCACTAAATTGTTTCCTCTTGTTTTAACTCCTATCTCTTTCATCATCTCGGATGCATGTTTTATGTTTACGATCATTAATTTGTTTTTAACCAATCTCGTTTGTTCGTGAGATATTATAGATGGTAAAATTGAGTTTAATCTATTTTGTAAAATTTTAGCTAACATTTTATAAATAGCATTACATAAACTTATAGGTCTAAAATCCTCACATTTCTGTAGCGATTCTTTTTTTGGAATTAATACTGTATATGACTTTGCCCATGATTTTGGGATTTTCACCCCGACAAAGAAACTAGCAATTGCGAGGACTAGATCAGTTTTAAATATGTGCCAGTTTGACTGGAAAAAATAGTTATTCCAACCATCCGGTCCTGTAGTACTCTCTTTATCCAGGTTGAATACTGACTCTTTTATTTCTAGTTCTTCCGGGATCATTTCCATTATTTGTTTTTGAGCTTCCTTGATGGTTGCCCTAATCTCATGCATTAGAGAATTATCGGTCCTATGTGATTGACTGCATAATTGGTTTTTAAAATATTTAGTAAAAAGAGGTCCTATTTCCTTTTCTTCTTCCACCCATATTCCTTCCTTTTTTATTCCTTTAATTTTATTCTTTTGAGATTTAATCTTAGTCATATTATAAAAGAATTTGGTATTTCGATCACCATATTTTAACCATTTTATTTTTGCACGCTATTTTCAATAAATTTCTTCCATTTGTAATTTCAATCTTAATTCTCCTTTAACCTTACTTAGATCTAACCGAGTTTCATTATTGTTTGTTGTATCAAACTCTTGTTCCAACTTAGCTACTACTTCTTCCGCTTTTTTTAACTCTTGGTTTAGATTTCCAAAAACCTCTTTATTCTATGTTTTTAAGATATATTTTAATCTTAGTAGCTTTGTTGTTAAAGCTTGCATCGGCTTACCCATCGCTGGTTCTTTCCAAGACCCTTTAACGAGACTATCAAAGCCTACGTTCTTAACCCACATATTTTGAAATTTAAAATTAAGCGTGCTTCCCTGATTACTTTGTATTGTGATAAGCAGTGGGCTATGATCAGAACAAGTTCTGTTTAAGTGTCTTAGCCCCATAGTCCCTTGTGAGGTGACCCACTTAGTGTTACACATAACCCTATCTAGACGTGCCCAGATGACTCCTCTTTTTCGCCAATTATTACACCAGGTATATCTTGATCCAGTGAAATCTATTTCCATTAGATTGTTAATGGCTTTTGTATCATTAAATTGATTCATGGCTACCTTATATGGGGGTTTCCCACTTTCTTCTCTTGAGGGCTTCTAATTATATTAAAATCCCCTCCTATAATCCAATGAGAGTTTCTACTTGTTATATCTTTCATCTCCTCTCATAAAGATAGCCTAGATTGTTTATCATTTTTAGCATACACTGCTGAGATTATTTGATCTGAGTTCTTATCTAATTTGAAGTTTACTATCTGTTCAGTGTCTTTTAATATTTCAATTTCCAGCTTATTATTCCATAGAATCTAAAGTTTACTATTTAAATTAGCATACGCATTTTTAAACACTAAAACTCACTATATTTAATTAATTGATCTTGCAGGACTATTGGCTCAGCAATAACCACTAATGATATTTTATGTTCTTTAATTAAAAGTCTTAAACAGTTTATCGTGGGGCTATTAGCTACCCCCCTAACATTCCAATATAGACATCTATCCATTAAAACCTAATTTAGCTTGAGCTCTAGTTGTGCACTTAGATTCATAAGTCTTATTTGCATATTTCTTCATGTTTCTTACAGTCTTAGGAGTGTGGGTAATTTCTTGCATAATCTCATTATATTTTACCTGTTTCCCGAGTACCATAGCTATTTGTTTCAAGCCCTCCATAGATTGAGTTCTTGAGAGCTTACCCCAATCTTCCTTATAGATTGATAGGTCATCCTTAGCTTTCTGCTCGAACTCCTCTTGAGATCCATCACCTTTGTTAATTGAAGGACAACTAAATATTACCGATTCATCTTCGGAAAAATCCAGGAGGTCCTCGTTTATCTAGCCATAATCCTCAAGCTTTTCTTTCAACACTATTCTGGTTTTTGATTTCCTTCCATTCTTTCTCTTATATTTTACCTCCTCCCTACCTTCCTTCGAGTCTGCCTCTTTCTTTCCCTCCGAGTTTATCTCTAGAGCATGTTCTGCTACATGCTTCTTCTTTATATATTCTAACGATAATGGTGGTTTTTCTCTTCTATCCAGGCCCTCCATTTTTGTAACCGACGGCTGCATCTTTGGTTCATCATGCGAGTTTCTGTGTAGAGAATCCTCCTTCTTCCTTAACCATTTCATGACCTTCTTTCCTCCTCCATCCTGACGATACCTGTTACCCTTCTCCTCTTCCCTCACCTTGCACAGAATAGTTTCATGCCCAAGCCTTTTGCAACTTAGGTAGTAAGAAGGAAGATTTTCGGGGATGACTGTTTGTCAAAACCCCTCGGCCTGGTCTCCTTCCCCGCTGCCTATCCATATCTTACTAGGCGGCTTAGACAAGAGATTATACTCAACACATACACGAGCTTTGTTCGGCCTGGACATGGCTACTGTGGCTTCATCCCGTAGCATAGGTGCTGTATATGCAATTTTGTTTTTTACTTAATAATCTGTTTTAATATTTTCATGTAAGTGCAGGAAAGGAAATATTAAAAGCCCGGGGATGCAGTAGTAGCACAATAACGGAGGTCCCGCTTCGGTTAAATGAACCGGTTATTTATTTTCTGTATAAAAACATTTGTATTTATTTTTCAGGCGGCTGTTTTTTAACCCGGTTGAACTGTTTATCTTCGTTCTCCTCTCTCTCTCTGCGCGATTTCGCGACTGCCGTGCTGCATACTGTAAGACGTTATTTCTTGGTTTTAATCTGTAACGCATAAGCGTTTTCTGGTGGAGGTAGCTAGTCGTACTGAGCGACTAGCGAACCACGTTATTTGCTGTGTTGATTTCTCATTTTGATTCTGTCGTGGATGCTTGTGGATTGAGAATATATATTGCTTGTTTCAGTGTTTTCTTTGTTTTCTGTTTCTTAATCTTACTACCCGTGGAAGCGCGATTTCCCAACAATAGGTTTGCCCAAACATGAAGATATAGCATAGAGAGAATGTTCAGAGAATAAATATAATGGCAGATACGGTAATATAAACCATACCGGGGCTATAGGCGCCTCTTCCAGGAGAGTGAAATTCATTGTCCACTTCAAAACACGCATGGGAAAACCATCGACCTGCCATAAACCTCGCTGCCATAGTCGATATTGGTCCTCCAGCACAGAACATTGCAGCACGACGTGTTTAGCGTCGAAGTCTGCAAACTTCACCTTCCCCTTAAGCTTTAGAGTTGCGATAAATTTTTGAACTTCTATCGCTCGAGGTCTGCCATGAGAGAACTTACCGATGAGCGTATATTCAAACAGTTCCATAAGCCTTTGAGTTTCTTCGGCAGAGAAGATAATCAATGGAATCCCGTTTTTATTCCCGTGAGTGCGTGAAGTCAGCGCGGTCCCTTTCAAAATCGAGGCAAATGACTTATTATTTAATAATAACTCGGTTTGCTCCATTTTCAGCTTGAATAGAGCTTGTTTTGAGCAAAAATAGAGATTTTCTTTTTCTAGAAAGTGGGATTTTCTCTCTCTAGAAATTGAGAGCGTTTTTTGAAAAAATAAACCATTTTTTATTCTTCTTCTTCTTCTTTTTAAAGGAGTTTATTAATATTAACCCTCTCTTTTGGCAGAGGAATATCATTTTTACAAACTAAAATCTACCCATTCCCCACTTACAACCTTGGCCCTTAACATTAAAATTAAAAACTCAAAAATTACTAATCCTCTATTCTTGAGAATAATTTGCAATGGATGCACTTATTTGAGATTAGCTATAAATTTTTTGTATATAGCTTTAACCTTCCTTGATATGATCTTTGAAATCCACTTGAACTTCTACTACTTCGTGGGGTTTCCATAAATTCCTGCCCTCCTAGACTCCTGGTTTATGCTTATTCTATGTTGACATTACTGATTTCCTGCAAAATAAAGCAACATATCTAAATACTCATTCATTCATCTTGTTTACCTTATTGCTGCTCTTCCTTCCTGCCTTTGAAGTTATCCTTTACTCTTTTAACCTCTTTTGATCCAGCTTGATAAAGCTAGCAAATTACTCCAAGTGATTTTTCTGCACTTTATCATATCTCCATTTCCGCTTACATCGGTGCCCCTTTACACCCTCATAAACTGAATCCTTCAGCTTTAAACAGCTGCCGGACTAGCCTCCTATTCTAGACACTTACAAACCCAAATAAACTATAAACTACCATAAATTAACACATGACTCTTCACAACATTCACACATAGCCACTTAACCTAAACATTAAAACAGACAGTACACCAACAATAACAAAACAATGACTAGGACTCCAACTTTTCCAGCAGCTGCTGGATTTTCTGGCTGTATATACGAGGGACTTCGCTGCTAAGAAAAGAGAAATAACAGAATAATATGCCAACAACCAATATCTTACCTTACCCCATTCCTCTAGCCTCCATAATGTTCTTACTTGTTTACCTACAGAGACAGAAATTCCCCTGCACAGAGGCAACCATAGCACCATAACAATTAATAACTTATATTCTTATCATTGTCATATTTTATTCTTTATGCTAATACTACCCTTCCTGACTCTTAGATAAGGAAAGGCCATCCTATCTACTCTCACTATTCCTTTTAGTTTTTCTGGCATCGAAACCTCATCGAATTCATTTTCTCCTCTTATCGAACCTAATCTTGCAAGGCTGTCTGCCAAAGTATTAGCTTCTCTATATATATGTAAGATTGATGCATTAAGCTCTTTAATGAGGTTCAAAATTATTTCCATTTCGTCCTCATACCTCCAGAGAGTTATTTTTCTACTTACTAAATCTACCAATAGCATAGAATCTACTTGAATTTGTATATTTTCTAAATCTAACTTTTTACCGACATTTAATCCTATATTCAAAGCTTTGATCTCCGAGTGGAGAGCTGAGGTTGCTTCAGTAGCCGATGTGAATGCTTTTATAACAATCCCATTTGAGTCCCTTATTACCCCCCCTCCACCTGTTATACCAGTGTCCCTATTGATACTACCATCCATGTTTAGTGATATTTTACCTTCAGGAGGCCTATTCCAACTTATACTCTTTACCCATCCCTGCTTAGTATTAATGATGGTGAGACCCCAGGTCATCCCAACTGCCTTATTTAAACATAAACTATCAACTTTTATAGGGTTTATACTAGATATATCTCTGATTTCTTTAATTATATCTTTTATGATTTCATTTGAATTCATTCATATGCCTTCGAATTTACTCTTATTACGAGCTTTCCATAGGCACCATATTACTATATGAGATAGATTCTGGGTAAGCCAATTTTTGATATGACTGCTAGAGTTTTCATTCTCTCATTTCTTAATTTTATCAATTATTCCATCCTCTTTTTTACTTATATGTTTCAGATCTCCTAATTCCCTCCAGACTTCTGCAGTGATTCTTCCACTTGAAAGTAGATGATCCATTGATTCTTCTTCTGCAAAGCAACATTCACATCTGGAAGACATTTTAATACCTTTTCTTTTCACATTAGTCTCCACAAGCAATGCGTTTACCAAAACTTTCCATGCCAGCGAGCACATTTTTTGCGGAATACCTGCTTTCCAGGCCCATTTAAATAATGATTGCATGGGTTTTTTCTTTCTAATCAATTCTTTTACTGACTTTAATGTAAAATTACCTTGTGGATTAAGGATCCATTTCAATCCCGACTTTTTCAGTATTGAGTGAGCATCTACTATTTCCTTTTGTTTTTCCAATGCTTTCTAGTTATTTGATTCATGCTTAAAGTGATTGTGTTTTTGTTCTAGATATTTTCCACTCATATATTTTGCCTAGAGGGAATCATTTTCTTTTATCCTCCACCATCCTTTACAGTCCCAGGCAGTTGCCATGTCCTGTAAATTAATGATACCTAACCCTGCTTCTGCGTTTGGATAACAAATATGTCCCCATTTTTTCCAGTGAATTTTTTGCTTTCCGTCTTTTTTACCCCATAAAAAATTTGTCATTTCCATTTCTAGTTTATTTGTGAATTTCTCAAGTGGGTGTATGACTGATATAATATGTACCAGTGTACTTTGTAAAACATGGGAGATTAATGTAATCCTCCCCCCAAAACCTAATAGATCTACTTTCCAACCTACTATTTTTCTTCTCATTTTATCTTGTAAGGGCGTTAAATATTTTTCTCTCAGTCTTCCCTCGTATATCGAACAACCTAAGTATACTAAAGCATCTTTATTATATTTAAAACCCATTATGTTTTTAATTTTATTTACCACTTTTTCCGAAGATTTTTTCGCTATCATAATTTGACTCTTGTTTTTATTAAGAGCTTGACCTGTTTCTGTCTCAAATATTTCTAGTAGGTCCATAAGGTTCTTCATAGAACTTTTATTCACATTTGTGAAGATAATAATATCATCTGCATATGCTAAACAACTTATTCTCAGAGTATTTTTTGGCTGTCTAAAGGGGATTATTTTGCCCTCCGACATTCTTTTATTTAAATTGAGAATTAACAATTCTAAGTACATATCAAATAATAAGGGCGATAATGGATCCCCCTGTCTCAAGCTACGTCTTGGCTTGAATTCCTCACCTTTCCTTCCATTTACAATGATTTTGACCCAAACACTTGAAACACATCTATATATTAAATCAATGCATGTTTCAGAGAAACCAAATTTCCTCATGACGAAATAAAGTGTATGCCATTCCACTCCATCAAATGCCTTAGATAAATCTAGCTTAACTACTAAGTTACTTCCCCTCATTTTAAATGTTATTTCTTTCATCATTTCTGATGCTATTCTAATATTTTCAATCATTAGCCTATTCTTGAGAAACCCTGTTAGCTCCTGTGATATTATAAATGGTAAAATATTGTTTAATCTGTTTTGAATAATTTTAGCAAGAATCTTATAAATTACATTACATAAACTTATAGGCCTAAAATCCTCACATTTTTGTGGTGATTCTTTTTTAGGGATTAGCACTATGAATGAGTTTGCCCATGCCTTAGGAATGTCCGCCCCTACAAAAAAACTGGCAATTGCAGCAACAAGATCTTTTTTGATTATGGGCCAGTTTAACTGAAAAAAATAATTATTCCAGCCATCTGGTCCTGCTACACTATCCTTGTCCAGATTAAACACTGCATTTTTAATCTCTTCTTCCTCCGGGATCTCTCCATCATTTGGTTTTGTTCTAGTGAGATAGATGGGTTGATCTCCTCCATTAATGAGTTTCCTACCTGAGGAACTTGCCTGTCATCTTCAACCCATGTTCCCTCATTAGTTTTAAGGCCTTTGATTTTATTGTTTTGAGCCTTAATTTTGCACATGTTATGAAAAAATTTGGTATTTCTATCTCTATCTTTCAACCATTTAATTTTTGAACGCTGTTTCCAGTATACTTCCTCCATATGCAACTTAAGCCTCAAATTCCCTTTAGCCTTATTTAATTCTTGTCTCATTACCTCTTTGTTATTATTATCATATTCTAATTCCAGTTTTTCTATTTTTTCTTCTGCTTGCTTTATTTTTTGATTTAGGTTTCCGAATACTTCTCTATTCCATGTTTTTAGACATTTTTTTAATCTATGAAGCTTAACCATTAATACTTGCATAGGTTTCCCCATTGCTGGCTCTATCCAGGATTCAGTTACCAGTTTTTCAAAGCCTACGTGCTTTTCCCACATATTCTGAAATTTAAAATTACATGAGAATCGGTTATTCTTATAGATTGTAATGAGCAATGGGCAATGATCTGAGCAGGTTCTGTTTAGATGTCTAAGCCATATTACCCCATGCGAGGCTACCCACTTAGCATTACACAGAACTCTATCCAGTTTGGCCCAAATTGTACCTCTTTTACACCAATTATTACACCAAGTGTAACTTGAACCCATAAAATCTATTTCCATTAATTTCGAGCTTGAAATTGCCTCATTAAATTGTGTCATTGCTATTGCATCCGGAGTCTTACCTCCTTTCTTTTCCTGAGTGCTCCTTATTATATTGAAATCACCTCCTATAATCTAAGGTGCATTCCTGATTACCATATCCTGCATTTCCTCCCACAACGCTAACCTTGATTTTTTATCATTTTTAGCATATACAACCGATATTATTTCATCTGTTTCTTTATTTATTTTAAAATGCACTACATGTTATGTATCTTTTAAGATTTCAATATCTAAATAATTATGCCACATTATCTAGAGTTTACTATTTATATTAGCATGTGCATTATTAAACCCTAGTCTTTGACTATAGTTGATTAATTGATCCTTCTGGATCATGGGCTCCGCAATGACTACTAAAGAAATTCTATGGATTTTAATTAATTGTTTTAACCTATTTATAGAGGGATTATTAGCAACCCCTTTGATGTTCCAATAAAGGCATCTATCCATTAATTACTAGCTTAGCTTGGGATCTAGTTGTGTACTTAGTCTCATATTTTTTGTTTAGATATTTTTTCATATTCCTTGGAGTCTTAACTGCATTTGAGTTTACTTGTATTATTTCATTATATTTATCCTGCCACCCAAGCTGCATTGCCATTATATTTATGGCTTCCTTGGCTTGAGCTCTAGTGAGCTTTGTCCAATCTTCCTCATAAATACCCAAGTCATCCTTCCCCTTTTCTATATAAAATGCATGATCTTCTTCTTATCTACCTATTGAAGGACAACTAAACACATCTACATCATCCTCTGGGAAATCCAAGAGGTCATCCTCTATCCAGCTATAGTCCTCCAGCTTTTCTTTTAAAATTATTCTAGTTTTATTTTTCTTGTGCCTCTTCTTTCTAACCTTTACCTCTTCCCATTTTTCTTCCACCTCTAGCTTGTTTCCTTCCTCCATGCTTCCCTCATGAGTTATTCTGTTACTAGCCTCCCCCTTTCCTAATGAATAACTCACATTCTCTCTCATATACCCCTCTCCTTCCTCCATTAAACATGCTTCAATTACAGGTTTCTCTACATGATTCGGAGCCCCTCCCTCCTTCCTAATCCATCTTTCTACCATTCTTTTTCTACCTTCTAACCCTTGTACATTTTCTGAATGTTCTATACCCATCTTACACACCCCCGATTCATGCCCAAGTCTCTTACATTTTGAGCAATAAGTAGGCAGATTTTCGAGAATAACAGGTTGCCAAAACCTATTATTCTGTCCATCTTCTCCATTGCCGATCCAGATCATGCTCGGTGGCTGAGTGAGTAGGTTACACTCTACACACACCCGAGCTTTGCTTGGCCTTGTCATTGAAACAGTAGTTTCATCCCGGATAACAGGTTTACCCAAACAAGATGATATTGTGTAGAGAGATTGAAAGTTAAACAAATATAATGGGAGTTCGGTAAGGAAAACCATACCGGGGCTAGAGGTGCCTCCTCTAGTGGACTGAACTCCTTCGTCCACCTCAAGACACGCATGTGGAAGCCGTTCACTTGCCATAGACCTCTATGCCATAAGCGATAGAAGTCCTCAATCATAAAACATTGCAGGAAGACGTGCTTCGCATCATAGTCGGCTAGCTTCACCATTCCCGTAAGCTTTAACGAAGAGATAAACTGCTGTATTTGTATTTCCTTCGGGCGAGGCCTGCCGTGAGAAAACTTACCAATAAGCATATATTCAAATGGCTCCATGAACTTGCGCATCTCGTCTATTGAAAAAACAATCACGGGACTCCGGTGTTTGTTTCCGAAGCTACGTGAGGGAGGCACGGGCTCTCTTAATATCGAGGCAAAAGACTTATTATTTAATAATAAGTCTTTTTGCTCCATTTTGAGCTTGAGAGGAGCTTGATTTGAGCAAAAATGGTGAATTTCTCTCTCTAGAAAGTGGGATTTTCTCTCTTTAGAAGTTGAGAGCGTTTTTTGAAAAAAACCGCAAATGTTTTCTTTTTTTTTTCTTCTTCTTCTTCTTCTTTTTTAAATTTGTTTTTTATTATTTATAACCATCTCTTTTGGTGGAGGAATATCATTTTTACAAGCTACTTCTATCTTTACCCTCTTACATCCATGCCCCGTTTCTAGTCACTATTGCTAATATTCTTCCTAGTATATACTAAGATTACCATGGGAAGCCCTAAAGCATGCTCATATATGTTCTGCTTTTGATTTCTTCTGTCTCGGTTCTCCTGGTGCACCCTGATGTATTATCTTCTTTACTGGTGTCCGTCTTCTCTATGCTTTATTTCCATGTTCCCTACAAAAGAGCAATAATAGAAATGTATCCATTTTCAAGTTACCTTTATTCCGCAATACCCCAATTTTATCAGTCCCTTGTTCTGCCTGCTCTCTATCCTTGCCCTTCCCCTTCTATATTTGCTGAGATCTTTAGGCTCCCATCTTGAGTACCATATCAAGTCCCTTTGACGCATATTGAGCCTTAACAATCTTTTATACTTGACACTTACTTAGCCTAGTGCTTATTATTTAACATAACACATGCATTCTGAAATTACAGACTTGAGTTGATGGTCCGATTAGTGCTTTCCTGCAAGTAACCAGAAAAAACCACAACAAACCACAAAGAAAATACAGCCCTTACCTTTTTTACCTTTTATGTATCTTTGAACCGATCTTTGCAAGAACAGAAATTCCCCTGCAGAGTAAGTTAGTTTTAATTCTTTCTCCTACCATCCTAGGCTACTTTGTTTATTCTTATGTAAGGAAATGCCATTTTGTCTAAGCATGCTATGCCCTTTAATTTATGCGGCATAGACTCATCATCATATTCAATCCCTCCTCTGGTTGAACCTATTCTAGATAGACTGTCCGCTAGATTATTAGCCTCCCTATATATATGTGTAATTGAAGCCTTCAGCTCATCTAAGAGGCTGAAAATTACTTCTAAATCCTCTTCATACCTCCATAAAATTTTCTTTTTAATTACTATTTCAACTACCAACTTCGAGTCTACCTAAACTTGTAAATTTTTGAATTTTAGCTTCTTGCATATCTCTAGTACCGATTTCAAGTCTTTAATTTCTGATTCCAGGGCCGATGAGGCTCTACTGGCACGGGTGAAAGCTTTCTTTATTGTCCCTTTATAATCTCTTATTACCCCTCCTCCTCCTGCTATTCTAGTATCCCTATTAAAGCTACCATCTTTATTAATTCTTCTTCTTCTTCTTCTTATTCTTCTTATTCTTCTTATTCTTATTCTTATTATTATTATTATTATTATTATTCTTCTTCTTCTTCTTCTTCTTTTGGCGGAGAAATATCATTTGTACAATATAAGTCTACCCTTGTCCCTCTTACACCCTTTCCTATCCTTTTTAATTTCAAATAAAATACATTGATCATTAGCTAACCTAAAATAGTTTAACAAGTCTTTTTTATTTTTCTGTTCTTGCTTTCGATTAAGTTGTTTCGTGAAGAACTTTGATGATCTATTGATCATTTGATGCCTTCATTATATTTCTATACTTGCCTTTGAGTGCTCAACTGTATCTTCCTTGTTGTCCTTTCTGCCAATTTTCAAATGCTCAAACATGCTGCTTTACTTTTCCTAGAGTGTGTTGATTATGTCTTGGAGCTTTAATAAACCATTGCGGGGCTCCCGTTTTTGCAATTTTATGTTGCTCCCCTAGCCTGGGAAGCAGATTTTCTATTATTCCGTTAACTCAAAAATGACTTTCCAAGATTTTTCAGCATCCTTCATTTCAGCTGCTTTGTCAGCAGCCTTCATTCTAGCAGCTTTTTCTATAGCCTATATTCCAGCAGCTTTTTCAGCAACCTTCATTCCAGCAGCTTTTTTGGCAGCCTTTATTCCAGTAGCTTTTTCGGCAACCTTCCTTCCAGCAGCTTTTTTGGCAGCCTACCTTCCAGCACCCTTCATTCCAACAGCTTTCAATCCAACATCACTTCTTCCAGCGGCCTTCATACCATCCTTCATTCCAGTAGCCTCTTAAAGCAGCACAGTGGTTTTAACATTAGCACATCACTTTCACCACAGCATTCAATTCAGTAGCAGCTTTCACTAGTTGCTTTCATGCTAGAGCTTTCATACCACAGTTTTAAAGCCTCTCCCAAGCATCTGACAGACTCTATCTATTTCTATGAACTTTTGAAAACTTTAAATTAACACAGACACAACCCCTTGAAATTCAGACCACACCATATCCACACATTATAACACATACAGAGTAGCATAAATGAAATAACAAAAAATTAATACAGACTCTGAACATTAACACAGGCACTTGAGAATTTTCTGGATCCTTCTACTTCCTGACCTTGCTGCTAAGAAAGACAGAAAACAAACTACAAAGCAAAAATACCCATTAAGCTTAGTTTTCTGCAGAAACAGATCCTCCTCGTTGAATCATATACCCCACTAAACCCTTGATCATTTTCAAATATTTAATTTTTTTAAATAAATTTCTAAATTATCATTTTTATTTATTTAGTTTTTTCCTTTTAACTATTAGATAAGGAAAAGCCAATTTATCTAGCCTTGCCAAGCCTTTTAATTTGTCTGGCATAGATTTCTCGTCGTATTCTTGTTCTTTTTGAATCATTCCTATTTTAGCAAGACAGTCTGCTACTGCGTTTGCCTCCTTGTAAATATGTGAGATATTCACATCTAATTCATTTATGAGATTTATTATTATCTCAATTTCCTCTTCATGCTTCCATAACGATATTCTTTTTGTGACTAAGTCAACTATAAACATTGAGTCAACCTGAATTTGAAGGTTGTTAAAACCAAGTTCTTTACAAATATGTAGTCCCTTACTTAATGCAATAATTTCTGCATGGAGTGCTGAGGAAGCTTTTCCAATAAGAGTGAAAGCTTTCATGATATATCCTTGTGAGTCTCTTATTACCCCTCCTCCTCCTGCTACACCTATATCTTATTAAAGCTACCATCCATATTGAGAGATAATTTTCCCACAGGGAGTTTATTCTAGCTTATACTCCTTGCCCTATATGTCTTACTTTTATTGATAGTTAGAGACCATATATTTGTAACTTCTCTATTTATTTCTAAATTCTCAACTTTTATCGGTTTTATATTAGATAAATAACTGATCCCTTTTTTAATATATTTTAGAATTTTAACTAGATTCATCTTAATTCCTTCAAATCTACTTTTATTCTAGCTTTCCATAGGCACCAAATGATTACATGCGGGATGTTTCGAATTAGCTAGTTTCTAATAGGGTTTTTTGAGGTTTTTCTTCCCCATTTTTTAATTTTTTCTTTCAGTCCTTACAGATTACTTCTTATATAATTTAATTCCTCCAGCTCTCTCCAAACTCCTGCTGCAATTTTCCCTTCAATGAATAAATGATCTATAGATTCTACTGCTTCATGACAGCAGTCACTTATTGATGCCATTTTTACTCCTTTTCTTTGAACATCACTATCGACTGGAATAGCATTGACAAGTACTTTCCATGCAAGCGAGCTCATTTTTTGTGGGATATCTATTTTCCAAGCCCATATAAATATCGCTTGTGTTGGTTTTTTCTTTCTTACCAGTTCTTTTGCTGATTTTTAAGTGAAATTCTTTTGTGGGTTCAGTGTCCATTTCCATCCACTCTTTTTCAAAATCGAGTGTGATTCTATTATTTCTTTCTGTTTTTCCAGTGATTTCCAAATGTTTGAGGCCTTCTTCAAGCTTCTAATCTTATCTCCTTCATATTTTTCTCTCATGTACTTCGCCCACAGGTTGTCCCCTTCCTTTAGCCGCCAGCACCCTTTACAATCCCATGTTGTTGCTAAGTCCTGTAGGCAAGTTAAGCCCAAGCCTGTTTCCTCTTTAGGATAACATATATCCTTCCAGTTTTTCTAGTGAAGCTTTAACCTTCCTTCTTTTTTGCCCCATAAAAAGTTAGTCATTTCCATTTCTAGTTTTCTAATAAATCTCTTAGGAGGATGAATAACTGATAAAATATGTACCAGAGTGCTTTGCAGAATGTGAAAGATTAGAGTAATCCTCCCTCCAAAGCCTAATAGCTCCTCTTTCCAGCCCGCTATTTTCCTTCTAAATGTATCTTGTAAACAAGATAAATAATTGTCTCTCAGGCGACCCTCATATATAGGGCAGCCTAAGTACATTAATGCCCCTTTACTTTGAATAAAGCCGGTAATGTTTTTGACCTTGATTGCAACTTTTTCCGTGGTTTTTTCTGCTAATAAAAACTGACTTTTCTTTTTATTTACTACTTGACCCGTTTCTACCTCAAAAATTTGCAAGAGATCCATAAGATTCATTAGCAAACTTGCACTCGCATTTGTGAAAATTATGAGATCGTCCACGTATGCTAGGCAGCCTATTCTAGGGGTTTTTTTAGGCTGCCTAAAAGAGATAATCTTACCTTCTATCATTCTTTTGTTTAAATTACGAATCAGTAGCTCTAAATAAATGTCAAATAGCAAAGGAGATAATGGGTCCCCTTGCCTTAGACTCCTTTTAGGCTTAAATTTCTGTCCTGTATTTCCATTCACAATGACTTTAACTCATACGCTTGTGACACATCTATGAATTAAATCTATGCATCTTTCAGAAAAACCAAACTTTCTCATTACAAAGGAGAGTATGTCTCATTCTACTCTATCAAAAGCTTTTGATAGATCCAGTTTTACTACTAGATTATTCCCTCTTGTTTTCATCGCAATATCTCTCATCATTTCAGAAGCCAATTTTATATTTTCAATCATTAGCTTATTCTTGACAAAGCCCATTTGCTCTTGGGATATTATTTCTGGAAGGATATTACTTAGCCTGCTTTGTATTATTTTCTCTAAGATTTTATAAATAGCATTGCATAAGCTGATAGACCTATAATCTTCACATTTCTGCTATGATTCTTTTTTTGGAATTAACACAATAAATGAGTTAGCCCATGCCTTTGGAATATTTGCACCTACAAATAAACTTACAACTGCTGGAACAAGGTCATTTTTAAGAATATTCCAACTAGTCTGGAAGAAATAATTATTCCAGCCATCTGGTCCTGCTGCACTATCCTTATCTAGGCTAAAAATAGCATTTTTCACCTCTTCTTCTTCCGGAATCATTTCTAGGTTATTGTTTTGCTTGTCTGTAATGGATGCTTTAATTTCTTTTATTAAAGAGTCTCCTTCATGCTTTACCGAGCCACATAGATGATTCTTAAAGAAATCATCAAAAATGAATCCTAGCTTTCTATCTTTTTCCACCCATACTCCCTCTTCAGTTCTAATTTCTTTAATCTTATTTTTATTAGTTTTAATTTTGCACATATTATGAAAAAACTTAGTATTTTTATCACCATCCTTGAGCCATTTAATTTTTGCACGTTGTTTCCAAAATATTTTTTCCATATGTAATCTAAGCCTCAGTTTACCTTTAGCTTTACTTAATTCGTTTCTAATTTCTTCATTTTGAGAATTATCATATTCTAATTCTAATTTTCCCACTGCTTCCTCTGCCGCCTTAATATTATGGTTCAAATTTCCAAAAACCTCTTTATTCCATGTTTTTAAACATTTTTTTAATCTATATAGCTTGTTCATTATTACTTGCATAGGCTTTCCGATGGCAGGCTATGACCAGGACTCTCTCACCACCTTTTCAAATTCTGGGTGTTTTACCCACATATTTTGAAAATTAAAATTACCTATTTTATACTGATTCTTGTGAATTGAGATAAGCAAAGGATAATGGTCCGAACAAGTTCTATTCAAGTGTCTAATCCCTGTGACCCCTTGTGTGGCTATCCATTTCGGATTACATAGAACTTTATCTAACCTAGGCCATATTGCTCCTCTTTTCCGCCAGTTATTACACCAGGTAAAACTTGAGCCTATATATTTAACTTCCATCGGATTTGTATTGAATATCGTATCATTAAAGTGTGTCATAGCTGAAGTATCAGGGTTTTTTCCTCCTCTTTTTTCTTTCTCATTTCTAATTACATTAAAATCTCCTCCAATATTACATGGAGTGTCTTTTAGCGCTATATCACGCATTTCCTTCCATAAATCTAATCTATCTTTTTTATTATTTTTAGCATATACTACTGAGATTATTTGCTTTGCATTTACATTTGTTTTAAGGTGGATTACCTATTCTGTGTCTTTTATAATTATAATATTCATATAATTATGCCACATAACCCATATTTTACCATTTATGTTTGCATAAGCGTTATTAAATCCTAGTAGTTCTTTATATTTTCTTAGTTGATCTTTCTGAATCATTGGTTCAGCTATAGTTATCAAAGGAATTTTATGAATTTTTATTAAGTGTTTTAGTCTATTTATCGAGGGGTTATTCGCCACCCCTCTAATATTCCAATAAAGACATCTATTTATTAAGGGTAGATTTTGCTTGAGCCCTTGTTGTGCATTTAGACTCGTACGTTCTATTTAAATGCTTCTTCATGTTTCTTGAGGGTTTATGTATATTAGGAGTAACCTGCATAATTTGGTTGTATTTTACCTGTTGCCCGAGGTGCATGGCCATTATTTTTATAGCCTCCATAGCTTTATCTCTAGTTAGCTTCTCCCAATCCTCTTCATACATATCTAAATCATCTTTTATTTTTCCTAAATCCTCCTCCATATTTTCCTCTTTAACACCTAATTGAGGAAAATCGTGCACATCAGAATCCTCTTCTGGAAAGTCCAGAACATCATAATCAATCCAGTTGAAGTCCTCTTGCTTCTCCCTCAGAACCCTTCTAGGTTTGTACCTCTTTCCCCCCTTCCTCTTCACTTTCACTTCCTCCCAACCCCCTTCTTTCTCTCCATCTTCACCCCCTTCTAAACTTTCCTCCATTTCCTCCACTAAGTAGCTATCTCCTACCTCCTTTAACATTTCTGTTTTCCTATTACTGCCCTCTTTCTGTTCCAAACTCCCCCATGAATTTCCTTGAGTTATCTCAAGTAATTCTTTCCTTCCATGCATCTCTTCACCATCTACTTTCAGGTCCACCTTCCTAACCCATGCCTTCCTTACTATAGCATTCTGCCCCTTCTCTTCTACTCCTTTCCTACAATTTTCTTTATTATGGCCTAATCTATTACATGCTAGGCAGTAGTGTGGCAAGTTCTTTAGAGTTACAGGCTGTCAGAACCAATGTCTCCTTCTACACTGCCTATCCAGATTTTGCTTGGAGGTTGTGCTAATACATTACATTCTACACATACCCTTGCATTATTGAGCCTTGTCATAGAGGCTGTTGCCTCATCCCTTAGCATCGGTTTTCCCAGTTAGGAAGAGATGGAGAATAGAGAATGCTTGTTATAGAGAAATAATGGTAGATTAGGTAATGAAAACCATACCGGGGCTATAGGAGCTTCCTCGTTTGGACTGAAGTTCATTGTCCACTTCAAAATTCGCATAGGATAACCACTTACTTGCCACAGTCCCCTTAGCCATAGACGATGGAAGTTATCTTCCATATGACATTGCAGAATCACGTGCTTCGCATCAAACTCGGCGAACTTCACCTTACCTTTTAACTTCAAAGAAACGATAAACGACTGTAAATCATGTGCTCGAGGTCTGCCATGGGAGAATTTCCCGACTAACATGTAGTTGAAAGGCTCTACAAGTCTCTGAATTTCTTCAGAAGTGAAAAAAACCACGGGGTTCCTGTTTTTGTTACCGAAAGTTGGAAGGGCAGGCACGGGCTCTTTTAAAATTGAAGCAAAGGACTTCTTATTTGATAATTGGTCCCTTTGCTCCATTTTGAGCTTGAATATAGCTTGAAATAAGCAGAAATGACGATTTTCTCTCTCTAGAAATTGAAATTTTCTCTCTCTAGATTTGAGAGCGTTTTTTTTTGAAAAAAAAACTGCAAATGAAATTTTTTTTTTCTTTTTCTTCTATTTTTTTTTAAGTTTGTTTATTAATTTATAACCCTCTCTTTTGGCGGAGGAATACTATTTGTACAAGCTACTTCTATCCTTTTCCTCTTACATCCATGCCCCATTTCTAAAGACTAGTTAAAATAGAAGTATTCCTAGTACTAAGTAACCACTAGTCTTTATAGAAACTATATAAAAAAAACTTCTATACGGGCTTAACTTTCTCGAGGATGCTTCACCCTTTAATTTCCTTAGCACTCCTAGTGATGAATCATCTTTCCTCTTTGCTGGTTTCCTCACTCCATCTACTTTATATGCCTTATTTACCTGCAAATTATAGCAAGATATATCCTATTTTCCTTCTTACCTTAGCACCATGCTGAAGTATTTTTTCCAGCACTTAATTCCGTGTTTGTCCATGCCCTTTGTCTCTTTTTGTAAAGCTTTAAACTTCCCTTTTCGAAGCTTTTTCAGATCCTCCTATCATCATCTTTAACCTTCCCAAATACCTAACCTTGACACTTAACTCTCCTTTCTCTTTTTGTTTAAAACTTAACACATTTCTTGCAGAAAATACAGACTTCCTCTCTCTCATTATTCCCGGACTCATGACTTTATATATATTAGGATCCATATCACATGACTTGACAATACATATTACAGACTCTTATGAATTACAATCTGGTTTTTGAAACAGAAAATTGATGCTTCTTAAAGGACTATCCTGCAAAATAAAAAACCAGCAAACCCAAAAAAAGAAAGCAGAAATTTCAAACTTACCTTGCCCTTATTTGATCTTTGCAAGGCGAGGCTTTGTAGAGACAGAAATTCCCCTACAGAGCCAGCTGTCCAGTTACAGTTTCATTTTCCCAATATTTTTAAGTTGTTTCCTATTTACTAAGGCTGATCTTTTTTAATCTTACATAAGGGAAGGATAATTTTTCTAGTCGAGCTATTCCTTTTAATTAGGGGTGGGCATGGACCGGTTAACCGGTCCATGACCCCTACTAGTAAACCAGTCCATTACTAAACGGTTTTTAATATTGTAAATCTAAACCTAAACCGTTAAACCGGTTAACCATTAAATCGGTTAACCGTTAAAATACGGTTTGGTATTTCGGTTTTCGGTTTTTGACCGTTTTACATATTTTCATTATTTTTAAGTTTTTTAACCATAAAAAAATAAATATAAAGCACACTAAATCATCAATTTTACTAAAAAAAACTGCATTGCTATGTCTTACAATATTAAGTTTTTACATCCATAAAATATGTATATTTTTCTTGCATTAAAATCAAACTTAAGCCTAAAAACTGCTGAAAATTGTAGCAAAAAATGCAACAAATAGCAGGAATAAGAGTGCAGGAAATAGCCTAAAAAACTGCGGAAAATTACAACAGCAAATAGTAGTAGAAAACTGCAGTTAAAACATAAAAAAACCAGTAAAAACTCAAAAAAAAACTAGTAAAAACTACAGAAATAGCAGTAAAATCTACAAAACAGCAGTAAAAACTGCAGAAATTGCATAAACTGCAGAAACAGCAACATGCAGCAAATGGAAGTACAAAATGCAGTGATAAAAATATAGAAAATAGTAGTTTAAAGCCTAAAAAACTGCTGAAAATTATAGCAGCAAATAACAATAGAAAAATGCAGTAAAATGCAGAAACAGTAGCTACAGAAACAGCAATAAAAGCTGCAGAAGCAACAGTGAAAACTGCAGAAAACTGCAAAAACAACAAAAAATTCCAACAAATCCAATTAAAGCATAACAGCAACTGAAACATAAAATATTCAATGTGTTTAACAAGCATAACATGAGAAAAATTCACAAATTCAAATCATTGATTTGAAGTGTACACATATCTCATAAACATAAAGGTGATCCTGACAAGTATTGTATATCTTCAAATCTTCTTAATCATCAATTGTGTAAAGAGGATGATCATTGGTGACACAAGATGACTCTACAAAAAAAATAGAAATAAATTAAATGAGATACTAATTTCATTATGGAAGTATAGTTTTCAAGGCAACAAAATACAAAAAAAAATCACCTATAGAGATTGACTCGAGTTGTTCCAAGATGCTATCAAGATATATAGGCTGGATTGAACTTCTCAACCAATTTTGGGCACAGATGAAAGCTTCAACTAGTCTGGGAGTTAAAGCACTTCGGAATGAATCAAGCACACGACCTCCGGTGCTAAAAGCTGATTCTGAAGCAACGGTAGACACAGGCATAGCTAGCACATCCTTAGCTATTAAAGAAAGAATGCGGAACTTGCTTGCATTTGATTTCCACCAACCCAACAAATCGAAAGAAGATTGAGAAATCTCACGAGCATCATTCAAGTATTTATCTAGTTCAGATTTGGAATCTAAACTGTCTTGGTCTATTTTTTGCTTCTTGAACATAAAATCCGCATATTGAGCTACATCTTGAAGATCACTTTCCAAACTCAAATCCACCAATTGTTGTTCTCCACTTTTTTCTACACTTTGTGAAAGTTGAGATGCACCATAAAATTGAAATAATGACTCTAAAACCTTGTTCACCTTCTCTTTTAATTTGTTTGTGGTATCCTTGTCATAATAAAAATTGTCAATTAAACAATTTACATACTCCAACTTACACCTAGGATCAAGAATCACCGCAATAAATAAGAAAACATTGATATTGTCAATGTTTGCCCAATACTTCTCATACTTCGCCTTCATCTTCAAAGCCATTTCTTTCAAATTAGGATCATCACTTTCAACTTTTGAATTAATCATCAAGCCAAGACCAAAAATCTTCTTCATGTATTCATTACTAGTCACATGAAGCGACCCAGAAAAGCTCAAAGTAGTGTCATAGAAAACCTTAAGAAAAGGCAACAATGATCTAGCATACTCCCAATCTTCACTAGTAGGTACACCTTTCTTCATCAAAAGTTCTGAAACATACTTGTTATCGGTGACCTCCAACGAGTCAAAGGCCTTCTGAAATTTCAAGGCTGCCTCTATCATCATGTATGTTGAGTTCCACCTAGTTTCCACATTTAAGCATACATGATTCTTGCTCTCTATCTTCTCTTTTTCTACCCTATTATTGAACTTTTGCTCTCTAGAAGGAGAAGATCGCACATACTTCACTGCATTTCTAATCCTCACAATGGAATCATCTAATTCACTCAAGCCATCCTTTACAACTATGTTCAATATATGAGCAACACATCTCATATGTAAATAATCACCTTGCAGGACACTTCCCTTCCAACTATTTAGCCTTCTTTTCAAATATCTTATGCATGTATCATTTGAAGATGCATTATCAACAGTTATAGTAAAAACCTTATCAATCCCCCAATTAAGCAAACACCTCTCAACAGCCATACCGATTATTTCCCCAGAATGACCAGCAATAAAACAAAAAGAAATAATTCTTTTATGCAATTTCCAATCATCATCGATGAAGTGTGCAGTAAGACACATATAAGACATGTTTTGAATGGATGTCCATGTATCAGTTGTGAGATAAATTCTAGAAGACAACTTCGTAAAAACCATTTTTAATGTATCCATCTTTTACTTATAAATATTATAACAATCTCTTCTTATAGTCCTACGTGAGGGAACTAGAAAACATGGCTGCATAACACGACAAAATGAACGAAACCCCTCATGCTCCACAAAATTAAAAGACAACTCATCAACAATAACCATCCTAGCAAGCCACTTTCTACACTCTTCTTGATCAAACTTCCAATTAGTAAGAAAATTTTCTATTCCTACCTCATTAAACTTTGGTGCAGGTGAGAAAGCTAAGGTTGCTTGAGTCTTGTCAACATTATAAGGATAGAGTTTACACCTAGACAAGTGATTGCTTAAACAACTAGTACCACTAGTTGAAGGACATGCAAGAGATTTAGAACAATACTTACATTTAGCTCTTGGATCATTTTTGTCATCATTCTTGTCAAAATGATCCCAGACCCATGATTTTCTTTTACGCCCCTTTGAAGTTGTAGTAGCATCATTAGAAGTATGTGCTTTTGTTGCAGCTTGGTTATCACTTGAGGGAATGGAAGCATTCTCTAAATTTGAAGCGTCGGGAAGAGTACTTGAAACTGATTCAGTTGTACCAGACATCTGATAACAATTAACAAAACCATACAAATAAAAATTAGTCAATTCGCACAATAAATAACTATTTACTGCAAAACAGAATTTTTTTCTATAAATTTGCAAGGATAATCAATCAATCAGAATTATTATTATAAATAAATAAAATATAATCAATCACCTTTTCAGTTCTCATTGGCCCTATAATTTCTAAAGCCCATCCACTACCTTATATACAACCACCCTCGTCTATTCCAACATCTATCATGTTTTCAAAATCAATTTTTACTCTCAACTGGGTACACATTTTATGGACCCTTTTTCTGCCAATGCCCCAAAGCACAAAATAATATTGGTTTCTGTTGATCTTCTCTCTTGTTTTCTTGCTAAAGGAATAACATAATCTACCCACATGCATTTTATTTTTATTTTTCAGAACATGAGTTATTAGCATTAAAAGTTTCAATTTTTAGGCTTTGACCAATGTCTTTGTGTCATGCCACTCATGTGATGGCTAGTGCTAATGTTCCCTCACTTTACCTAAACTTCTAAAATGTTGGTGTTACTATTGATTAATCATGCAAGTAGAGTTCAAAATCAATCCAATGTCAATGATTTGAAAGCACTGTTATGGATGGCAGGAATATATACAAGGTAAATTATAAGGCCAAGTTAAATAACATAAGCATAAATTCATCCACTGTTGCAAGGATAGATCCATCAGTGTTATTGACAAAATACACATATATTTACGGTAAAGCAGAATTTTTTTCTATAATTTCTGAATACTCATCGAGCAAGGAACAGCAAAGGAAACTAAAAAGAAAAATCTATACACAAGATAACATATATGCAATCCTCATTACCTATGTCCTCGTACTCTGGAGAATCAAGAAAAATTTTTGAATCAGATGGCAGAAATGGAGAGCCAGTATAGTTTCGTAGGGCTCCTAAATCTGCAAGAAAAAGGTGACATAATTTCTAGATCACACATTTAATTCCTAAATCTGCATCCATGTAGTGGCGGGTTGCCCTTCCAATTGCAGCTAATCGTTACTCCACAGTATGACAGTATCTAACCAGACATTGGAAAACCACCATCAATAACTATCAACTCACCACCAAGCACCACCCACGAACCCACATAATCTCTTTCTCTACTTAAAAACCGATCAATCTTTACCAGCCGTCGTCAAGCCGTCCTTCTTTCTCAGGCAGATTTGCTATCCAACAACAAAGTTGTTGTCTACTTAGAGGAGGGCACGCAGGAGGCTGAGAAGAGGAGCCGTTCTTTGCACGAGAGAGGAGATGGTGATGTTAGAAAATGAGAGAGTATTAGGGCTACCAATGGATTTGTTTGGGTTTGGATTTGGGTTATAACTTATGACTGAATGTAAAATATTAAAACAAGTATATGTCTAAGGTTCGGTCGGTTAACCGGTGTCCACGGTTTTTTTTGGATAAAACCCGAATCCGAACACTAAACTGAAAAAAATTAAAAAAAAACCTAAACCATCGGTTTGGTTAACCTAATTTTTCGGTTCGGACTGATCGGTTTCAGTTCAGGTATCGGTTTGATCAGTTTTTTTGCCCACCCCTACTTTTAATTTGAGCGGCAAGGAGTTCTCATCATCTTCTATTTCCCCTCTGGACAAACCTATTCTGGATAGGTTATCCGCTAGTGTCTTTGCCTCCCTGTAAATATGTATTAATGAAGCTTTTAATTCAATAATAAGATTTTTCTTCTAAATCCTTCTCATACCTCCAGAGAATTCTTCTATTGGTGACTGTATCTACTAGTAACTTCGAATCCACCTGAATTTGGATGCTTTTAAATTCTAATTTTTTACATATATCTAATCCAGTTTTCAAGGCTTTTAATTCTGATTCGAGAGCTGAAGAGGCTACGCTAGAAAGAGTAAAGGCTTTCATTACTCTCCCTTTCGAGTCTCTTATTACACCTCCCCCTCCTGCAATTCCAGTATCCCTATTGAAGCTACCATCTGTATTAAGAGAAAGCTTGCCTACCGGGGGACTATTCCAGCTTATTCTTTTGGCCCACTGTTGATTATTAATTTTAAACGTAAGGTCCCATGTCCTCTCATCCATCTTATCTAACTTCTCTTTGTCTATTCTAATAGGTTTTATAATCGATATATTGCTTATCTCTTTTCTAATATCTTTTATTATTTATGTTGAATTCATCCTTATGTTTTCAAATCTACTTTTATTTCTAGCTTTTCATAAGCACCAGATTATTACATGTGGTAGTTTTTGATTGAGCCAAGTTCTAGTGGGATTTTTTGTAGGTTTACTTCCCCATTTTTTAAGTCTGTCTATTAGTCGATCCTCTTTTTTTCTTAATTGGTTTGCTTCTTCCAACTCTTTCCAGACTTCGACTGCAATTATACCTTTAGAGAATAAGTGATCCATTGATTCTACAGATTCAGAGCAGCATTCACTTCTTGATGCCAATTTTATACCTTTTCTTTGTACATTCGTGTCTACCGGTAAGGCATTTACAAGGGCATTCCATGTAAGAGAGCACATTTTCTGAGGAACATTCTCTTGCCAAACCCATTTGAATATCATTTGGGCAGGTTTTTTGTTCCTAACCAATTCCTATACTGACTTTAAGGTGAAATTTCTTTGTGGGGTTAGAGTCCATTTCCAACCACTCTGTTTTAGTATAGAGTGCGTGTCTACTAACTCCTTTTTTTTCCATTTCTTTCCAGTTATTCAAAGCTTTCTTTGGGCTCCTATGTTTATGATCTAGATATTTAGCACGCATGAATCTTGCCCAGAGATTATCACTTTCTTTAAGTCTCCACCAGCCCTTGCAATCCCAGGCCTTGGCCAAGTCCTGTAAGTTCATTATACCTAAGCCTGCTTCTGCTTTAGGGTAACAAATGTCTTCCCAGTTTTTCTAGTGTAATTTGTTTTTCCCATCTCTTTTACCCCATAAAAAGTTAGCCATTTCTGATTCAAGTTTTTTAGTGAAATTCTTAGGAGGGTGTATGACTGATAATATGTGCACCAGTGTACTTTGCAGTACGTGAGAAATTAACGTAATTCTCCCCCCAAAACCCAACAGTTGTTCTTTCCAACCTGCAATTTTCTTTCTCAGATTATCCTGAAGAAAAATTAGATATTTTTCTTCAAGTCTTCCCTCATATATTGGGCATCCTAGGTATATTAGGGCTCCTTTAATTTCTGAAAAACCTATAATACTCTTGATTTTGTTTACTACTTTAACTTTAGTATTTTTAGGTACCATTAACTGATATTTGTTTTTATTTACGACTTGGCCTGTTTCATTTTCAAATATTTGAAGGAGGACCATAAAGTTCTTCTTCTTCTGCTTCTTCTTCTTCTTTTTAAAAATATTTATTTATTAATAACCCTCTCTTTTGGCGGAGGAATACCATTTTTACAAGCTAGAAACTACCCTTTATCCCTCTTACACCCTTATCCAATTCCTAGCTAACTTGAAGAATAGAAATTAAATCTAATCTATTGAGAGATTTTATCTGGGGGCATCTATTGCACCTGTGTCCCTATGCCGCAATCTTGAAGCTCCTTTTATGTAATTTTCATCTCCATAAGGACATGTGCTTACATTTGACACACTTTGTATGTTTGAAGCTCCTTTTATTCGCTAGCTCCTATATTAAAAAAAATTAGGTGTCCTTCACTTGGTCCTCCTTATTCAGCTATGGTTTTTTCTCTGTGACATGCAACCAAAAACACATTCCGACATAGAGTTTTCCCCATATTTGTACATGGAATTTGCTGCTGATTTTCAAGTCTGTTTGCTCCTCTTTATCCGTTTAAGTCTTTTATAATTAAATCCTATTAAGCTTGAAGCAATGATTGAATCTTTGAGGAAATTCAATCCATGTTGAGCTTTTTTCCAGAATATCCAGCTTTAAAAAACCGCAGGCCTATTTTATGCCCCCACCTCCAATTACTCTAACATCCTTATTAAATAAAACATGACCTTGATATAGACTCCATA